>JAECUM010004045.1:0-116394 GCA_016617855.1 Megalonaias nervosa | reverse complement strand
AATACGACAGAGCCTCGCGGTCTGGAAAACCTTTGGTTGTCAGACTCTTGGCGATTATCACGATATGTATCTGAAAACTGACGTGCTGTTACTCGCAGACGTGTTTAAAAATTTCAGAGATACCTGCCAGAAACATTATCAGTTGGATTCTCTGTGGCACTTTTCATCACCAGATTTATCATGAGACGTTCTACTTAAAACATGTCAGGTGCAACTCAAGCTTTTCACCGACCCATACATGTTTATGTTTACAGAGCAGATGGTGTGAGGGGGAATCTCCGTCGTAATCAAAAGTATGCCATCGCCAACAACAAATACATGTACAACTACGATCTCAATAAACCTTCCATATATATCCTGTATCTCGACGCCAACAATCTCCACAGGTGGATTTTACTGGATATCGGGTGAACAGTTGATGCAAGGAACGTGCTGATGGTTGCTATTTTGTCGAAGTCGACTTGACCTACCCACAACACTTGCATGATCTACACAACGATTATCCCTTCTGCTCTGAAGAACTATTAGTATCCAATGGGATGCTCCCTCCGTAACAACTAGCACGATATCAAGGTAGAAAAAAACTTTATACTGAATGTCATGAAGAAGACCAAGTACATCATGCACTACCGCTTACTAGATCAGGCCCTGAAACACGGACCGATGCTTGATAAAATTCATCGTGCACTCAAGTTTAATCCGTGGATGAAAAGTTACATTAACTTCAATACATCGCAACGAACCAAAGTTAACACGGACTTAGACAAAGATTTCATCAAACTGATGAACAAGAGCGTCTTCGGAAAGACCATCGAAAACACCAGAAAACGTGGAAACACTGAAATCGTTAATGACGTGATAAATTTTCTCATCGGATGCCTTCATGCAAATGAAAATCTTTGACGAAGAGTTAGTCGAGATCGAGTCCAGAAAAGCCAAGCTTAAGCTGGATAATCCCATTTACATTGGAGTCGCTTTACTCGATCTTTATAAAATTCTGATGCACGATTTCCATTATGGACTTATCAAGTCGATGTACGGAGATCGAGCTTGTCTGCTCATGGCGGATACCGATTCACTCATCTATGAGATTCAAACAGAAGATGTTTATAAGGATATATGCGATCACCGAAAATACTTTGACCTCAGTGATTATCCAAATGATAACCCGTTTTACTGTGCAGATAATAAAAAGGTTCTTGGAAAGTTCAAGGACGAAACTAATGGTGATCTCATAGTCGAATTCATCGCACTAAGATCAAAATGTACTGTTTCACAACAAACACATAACCCCTATTCTAACATACTACTCAGGTGGGTAGAGCTTAAGGTGTAGGGAACATTGTATTCAGAAATAAACAACTTAACTGGCTATAATTGGTGCATTATGTAAGAGCTGTAGTTTCTGTCAGGCTTTAAAAACTGTTGAGTCTCTATGCAACATGTGAGATTATGTTAATTCATATCTTGATCATATTTTGTATTTTTTATGATTTTCTAAAAATGTCATACACATCACTGAACACGCATCTGTTGTAACTGGCAACTCTTAACCCTGTTTAGTTCCTGCAGAGTTATTTCTCTTAAATGCAATAGAGTACCTGGTTCTGTCCTTGTCAAATTGACAGTCTAACATTGTTCTCTATGACTGTGTGTGACACGCATGCTGAGGTAGGATAGAAAGTATATTCATTTCAGAAAACATAAGCATTGAGGTCTATGGAAATATAATTGGTACCGTGATACCTACAGCATTAACATATATGAACTGAACATAAGCTTCTGCAACTTCAGAATGTTTACAGCATTCAGTTCCAGCCGTGGGAAGTCGCGAAATGTAGTCTGTTTCATCTGGTTTGTAGACTACTTTGAAACTGTATGCTTGTAATCAATCGCCATTTCTCACTCTTGCAGAGGGTCGTGATTTTGGGTTTTTGAAAGTGATTTCCAGGGGCTTGTGGTCACTGATTAGCTTAAATGTATGACCAAACTGGTACTAATAGAAGTGCTCACAACTCCAAACGTTTGCTTCACGTTCTGTCTGTGAATACTGCTTTCCCACATCTGAAAGTGCTCTAGGCCTACTGGCGGAGGTAATAACCTTTCCATTCTGAGTTGAGAATGTGCCTAGATCAACAGAACTTGCATCTACAATTAATTGCTTTCTTGATTTGGATCGAAATACGCTATTATTGCGGTATTTGTTAAATCCTGTTTGAGTTTTCAAACGCTTTATCGTGTTTTTCATTCCATTCTTATGGTTGATTTTGTTTGGTTAAGGCTCGAAGAGGCTCATTTATTGTTGAACAATTTGGGATAAATCGTTTGTCATGCCTAGAAAACTGCGTACTTCTGATATGTTTGATGGAATGCAGCAGGCAAAGTACAAACAAAATTACATTATACCCTTTTCAAATAAGGAAGATAAATATATTCGTAATGTCATTGCTGCATTACATTTCTTTTGTTGATTTTTTACATGCTATGCATTTCCTCTTTGACGATTCATTAACCCATGTGTGCGGAACTTAAAACAATATCCGTTAAAAAAATGACCCGGAAATCTGATCAAAATTCAACGCTGAGATCAGTTTTCAACGACTGTGAAAATCAAAATTCAACGCTGAGAACTGACCCTGGGTCAACTTTCAACGTTAAAAGCTGACCCGGCGGGGTCAGAATTCAAGGGGGTCAAAATTTAATACTACACTGGTCCTGGCAATGTGTCATATACAAAAGCTCATTTTGAATAAGAATAATGGTTAGATTCATAGCTGTAATAGGAAATCGAAATCCATTCCCCCAGCACCATCACAACTTAGTGTAGTTGTAAAGTGGCTATGGAGAATATCACTCCACGTAAAGAAAGGCGTAGAGTTCACAGCAGAATATTTTAGTGGTTAATCGATTTTTGGGGTCTCTTTTTTTTTTTTTTTTAATATTCGAGTGAACCGCAGCTTTACCCTGGAGTAACGCATTTAGAAAAGAGAATTTCGTCAGACTTGATTATCTGAGCATGCAGCTAAAGAACTGTGTAAACTTATTCTGAAAGCCGGTATGCCAAAGCGACAAAGTCAATAAAAACAGTCACAATAAAAACAGTGTATCGTATCGGTGTATCGACTAATGTATTATGTTTTACCGGTACATTACAAATTGATGCAGATTCAGGAATAAAGTCTTCATTTTCAGAAACATGTTTCTTCCACATCTACACCACCACGTCCAACACCACCATTTCCCAATTCTTTTTGGATGTCTTTAATATCAATGCAAACATTATATCATTTTCACAGTTTGTTGATTGTTTGAAATCACCCCTTGTTGCCCCAAATTTGTACCGCATTCATATACATCGATGAGGACGCGAGCTGTTTTAGAAGATGTTCTTAAGGCTGGATATGTACTCAAAGGAAGATTCGTGAAGATTGTAAATTTATTTTTTAAAAAGCCATTCAACTAGATACGTCATGAATGGTTACAGATCTATCCATTTATTGTGCTAGAAAGTGACATCACGTGAAAACTGGTTGGGAAACTGTTGTACCATGTTGGAAAAAGAAGTGATAATGAATAATGAATTCGATCATAAATAATCAAGTATCTAACTATGCAAGCGATCTTAAAGGAGATATGAGGCGTATAATTGCTGTCTAAGCAACACTCAAAGCATCAAACCAATCCCGACAAGACTTCATATTTCTCAGACATATCTTTTACCATCTACAATATTCTTTGGAACTTTACCACTCCACCACCATTCCCGAGACTAATTCCAAAAAACTTCTGATCAAACAATAGTAGTGTACTATTGGCAAACACCATCGTAATATTCTTCATACTAAACTCATGAATGCATGTAGCCCTTCAAATCTGATTGTTACAAAGCGACTTAGTTAACTCTCGGTTCTGTGTATGTGGTTCTGATTATGAAAACATTGAAAATTATTATTGTCACGATGTTTTATGTAATAACAAAACATCCCAGCTCTTTCAATGTCTTTTACCTCACTTCCTATATAACGCTAGATTTATTGTTGAAAGGTGACGTCGATCTCAGTAATGAAACAAACTTTGTAATATTCCAATAAGTAGGAGATAGGAATGGGGATTCTGGCTTACTTTTTATCATTGTGTGATAAAAGTGACTGATCTATCCCCATGGTCTATCTACTACTGGGTTATGGGGGTTCTGGCTCACTTTTTCATTCTGTCTAGAACTGGCTCACGATAATGTTCATGTGCGAGTGTGGGAATACCATAGATGGAGTAGCGTTTGTTGATGAGTATGGTGGAGAGATGATGTTGTTGTGATCGGACACTTCTCATGGAGTAGTAACGTAGATGTCCCTGTAATGACTATCTGTAATGATCGATGGTGGCAATGCAACCGATGACAGGTATTTGCACACCTTTGGCTTCTTTCTTGATAGTATCATCATCGAGCGTAATGAAATACATTGTGGACCTAAGTCCTATGAATTCTGTGATGGGTATCCAACAAATTTCATCTTTGAACTTTCCAAGTTTCTTTTTATTATCTTTGCAGTGGAATGGGCTTGTTTCGGGATAATCGCTAAGATCAATGAGGTCTCGATGTTGATAGAGATCTGCGTAGACGTCGTCGGTGCGAATTTCATGGATAAGTGAATCTGTATCAGTCACGAACAGTGTGGCTTTATTTCCGTAGTGTCGTTCGATGAAGTCGTAATGAAACTCGAGCATGAGCATTTTGGAGAGGTCGGGAATGGCTGAACCTGCTTAGATGGGTTTTTCTAGTATGAGATGTATTTTTATTTATTCGACGGCGACAAGTTCTTCGTCAAAGATTTTCATGCTAACGAAGGCATTGTTGGCCACGAGCTTATCTCTCCGCTGTTGGTTATTGTCGATTTCGATTTTCTTTCTGCGTCTGATGTTTTCCACGGTTTTTCCGAAGACACCGTTGTTCATGAGTTTGAAGAAATTTTTTACCAAAGTCCGTATTGGTTTTAGTGCGTTGATGGGTGTTGAAGTCGACGTAGGATTTCATCTATGGACATTGTTTAAACTGTATAGCTCTATGAACTTGGTCAAGAACGAGTCCATGTTGGAGAGCTTGTTCCATCAGTCGATGATGGATCTTATAGAGTGTTTTGTGATTGAGACTGGATACTAGTTTTATGACCTTAGCATCTCCGATTCCGAATTGGATTTTTTTGTTCGAGTTGTTGGGAAGAAAGTATCGAGGGTGTGATGAGGAGTGGTTCAGCGCAGAAGGGATAATCGTTATGAGCGTCGTGGAGATGAGAGGGATAAAGGAGATCGACTTCGAGAAAATATCCCCAGTCGTCATGATATCCCGCTTGTCTTTCCTCGACGAATTGTTTTCCAGTGATCCAATGAAAATCACCCACGGAACGTGGTTGGCATCGAGATAGAGCAGGAGTCTCAAACACGCTGCCCGCGGGGCCCATTCGGTCCGCCAAGCCATATCCTGTGGCCCGCAAAATGATTGGCGTCACATGGCGTCGTGAGAGATTACAAAGGTGGTGCGGCCCTTGGGCCATCGAAAATGCCCTCATGCGGCCCACAGGGTGGTTTGAGTTTGAGACCCCTGAGATAGAGGATGTACGTGGAGAATTGGGTGGGATCGTAGTGTTTCATGTATTTGTTATTGGCAACGGCGAGTTTTGGCTGATGGCTGAGATTCCACCGCGAATCATGTGCTCAGTGAATATGAACATGTCTGGATCGGTGAATAGCTCAAGCTGTACTTGACTCGTCTTGAGGAGTGTATCCTAGCAGAGACCCGATGAGGAGAAATACCAGAGTAGATCGAGTTGATAATGATCTAGACACATGCGTCTAAAATTTTCTAAGACATCCATGAGTAGAAGTACGTCCGTTTTCAGGTACAGGTCATAATCGCCGAGAGTGCGACATCCGAGGTCGTTCCATATCTTGTTCACGTACTGGTATTTCTCCTCGGTGATGTTGGAGAGGTGTAAGAGAGAATAGAAGGCGTCAAGGGTTGGTTACGATGTTTCGTCGAATCTGGACCACGCATCGATATATTCGTAGGGATGAACTCCTTTTCTCTTGAGGAGAGGTGCATAAGCTCCAAATTCTTTTTCCAGATGCGTGAACTTAGGGCAGTTTCAGCGAGTTCCTTCAGCGACGACTCCATAAACTGGAACGAATCGATGAAACGAAATGGACCAGTCGAAAACTACATGTATTTTTCAAATTGTTAGTGATGCATTTGATAGGACAGGAGCCTACCTCAGCGAGAAGTGTCTTTACTTGTGGATGACTGAGTGCTGCGATGATGAATTGTCCATCGTATCCTCGTAGATTATGAGCGATGACTGGAAGGAAGTCTGGATCTTTGAAGCGTAGATTACAATCCGCATGAGCAACTCCTCGATAGTGACCGGTGACATGACAACGATCTCTGACTTTTTATCATGAGGTTCAAAGTACACTTCACAAGATGTGGCATTGCTGCACTGAGGTGTGCTGTCATAGTTGTGACGAGGTGAGGGGAGTGATAGGCGTTGGATTTTTTCGGAGGTCGCTGATGCGTTTCCATGCAGTGACGAGTTGCTTAAAGAACCAGACGACGCAATCCTCACCTCGTTGTTGTTCATACGACGAAGACAAACGTTCATCGACAGAGCAGCATGTTTTATAGCCAATAGCGCCCGGGACGTGCTTGTGTCCTACTTGAGTAAAATAATGGATAGATCAGGATAAGATCCTTGTACTTTTTCAAGGATTGCTTCCGAATCAAAGACGATGTAAAACGTGTGCGCGTATTTTTTGTAGTGGTTTTTGAACTGTAGTGTTCCCTCGCATGGCATCTGAACGGTTTGTAGTTCTTGACAGCATCCCGAAGAGATGTGATCGTGCAGTCGGTGTGATTGAGGAAAACATCGCAAGCAGCGATAACAGACATAGCCGTGATTGTTATGCTGCATGTACTGAGATCGACATAACCGGCTAAAGTCTTTGTCATATACGAAATGTTGATGGTTATACAGTAAATTGACGCTGCGTAGTGAGGCTGTTTTAGAAATCAGCAGTGGATAGACCACGAACTGCTTATTGCCCGCTTTTTTGTCATCGAGTCCAAACACATTGATGGACAGCCGGTCGTTGAGCGCTTCCAGTTTAGGGATATCTTTGACACTGCAGGAAAGGTGATTCCGGTGGTGTGGAGTGTATCCAAATACGGCTTGTACTTGGACAGGGGATGTAGTGCGGAAGTATAGCCCATATGAGGTAGTAGTCATCGTTGTTTTTTGAGATTGATGCAGGCTTTGGTGGCCACGATGGATTTGGGAAGAGGTATGTACTTACTTCCATGCAGCGGTGTGAAGTTCGAAGTCTGAAACGAGATAGAATTGATTCCGGCGAAGACCCGTGCTGATCCTCACTTCTGATAATCTTCGATGCGACGTTGGATAAACCAAAATGCAGTGTCGACGATCTGACTGAAATCATCACTGCAATACACGATGAGGGATTTGGATCTGATCCACACGTCGATGCTGTTGTGTTCCTTGACCAGATGAACGTTGAGAGCTACTCCGAGTTTGATGGCTATGTGTGCGCGTAGTTCTGTTTTTCACGGTAGGGTGTATAATAAGATGCAGGAGTTCCTTGTCGACTCTGCGCTCAAGTACGTGATAATGAGCGAAAATTATCCTTTGTCAGCGCCTCCGTGCGCTTTTTTGATGCGTCTGGGGGATAGAAGACGGGTGATTTTATTGCGTTGTCGTTGAAGAGCTTGTGGATAGATTTTGGATAGGGTTTTCTTCGATATCATCTCGTCGTGATCGACTCTGGATTTCATGCTGAAGTCGAAGAGGTTTGGAAGGCTTAGCGGTTTTTCCCGTGAGCGCTTTGTACTTGTCTCGCAGTTACTTCATGTACTGCTGCGTGGTGAGGATCTCTCGTTCCGCCAGTGCTTGTACTCACTAACGAGCTTACGACGCGCAGGATGACTTTTTGGCATCGCCTTCAGGTCTCCTCTGACTCATTCGGTTAACTCGTGCAGAACGTCATTCGATCTGGCATAGGGTACGTGGACATCCTGTAACGATCGAGCGATGCTCCTTAGTCGACGAGCAATGTCATGCCGCAGAATAAACTCTTTCCCTGGATCTGCCATATGTGATTTCATTGATACTGAGCAAATATTCTAGTCTATCCTTGCGATGATAGAGATGCCGTATTTCATTTCCTTTATTCCTTGCTCATTTCTTTAATTGTATAATCGAAAAAAATAATATATTTTATATGCACAATGCCTCTGCGTTGCACTCATAAGTGTGCATGGTTCACTCAGGGCAGCACAGAAAAGTGCAACAAGTCCTCCATGAGAGAGTACTGCGGACATCATCATCTTATTATCAAGCGTGGAATTCCGGGGATGAAACCCTGTTTGGGGTATCAGGACGGTGTTCGAGGTCAACTTCAAGTGTGTCAGCGCTGTGGTGGACGAAACATCAGGGCGATTAAATATTACTACGAAAAAGCAATAGCTACCCAGAGACCCAAAAACCGTTCAGCGTTGTTCAAAGAGTTTCTGACCAAGATTAAGCATAACGCAGGAAACAGTGTTGTGGAGAGTGTTCCCGTGTTCAATCGTTACGAAGCTAGCACGGAGGGAGAGGTGCGTAGTGTATGCACTAAAATCAGACATGGGATGCGGTTTAGCACCAGCGGTTACTCCATCGTTCATGTGTTTGTCAGTGGAGTTAAGGCTACGATGTACCGTCATCGTTTTGTGTTTGAATCTCATCGTGGAGTGGTTCCCATCGGATATACCGTCGTGTGTCTCTAAGGAGATAAAGCGGATAATAGGCTGTGCAACTTAAAGTTAAGACCTGGTGCATAGCAATAAAATATATTTCAAAGGCTATGTTTTACACACAAAAAAATTCTACCCCTCGGTGGATCTGTACATCAACTTGATGAGTTCATCTCGATGCATTCAGGAGATGTAACGCTTGAAAAGGAGTTCTTTATCGTAGACGATGCTGAGCGTACCATTGTTGTAGAGATCGTCCTGCTGAGCTGCCCTGAGCAATACGAGATCGTTTCCTATCCCCACGCCTTTGGTGAGCCAGAATGCTACGCTGATGTCTATATTGAGATGGAACACGTTAACGATGGCATCCTCGAGATCTTTGCGATTTTCCTCGATGACGTAGGTGAGATATCTCTACGTCCTCCATCTATACTAAGATAATTTTAAGATCTTTTTAAGCGCTTTTTTCACTAAGACATCGCATGCAGAGCTGCCTGATCAGATGTTCATAGTAGAAGATCTTCACGACGCTGTCTGGAGTTAACTCCGCATGTTGATCTCGCGTGAGTAATGGCTATCCACGCGCTGCTCTTTGTGCTTGGTGACCGTCGGTTCGAGCGTTACAGGAATGTTATTTCGCAATACCGTCGCGATGGCTTCATGGAGCATTTCAGGGTTATACAAAATCACGTCGGTGACAAAGACCTCATCATTGGACATCTTTTATAGGATTAGGTCTCATATATTTGGTAATAAACCTTTTCGAACCGGCTTAGTTGAATTCTTCTCTACCAAATATTGAATCAAAATGTTTTTAATTTCTTGTTTCGTCAAGGAAGCTTTTGACTCAGAAAGATCGTATTTTCTGGCAAGTTCAAGCAACTCATCTTTTTTCAAACTATCCAACTGCTCCTGAGTAGGACTAGAAAGAAAATTCTCCACTTTTAATAGCATTGTGAATGAAAGCCTGTTGTTTTTACTAAAGATTTGAAACAAAATGTACAATAGTACTTGGGATTTAAAAACTAGGGGAAATTAAATTTCAAAAAACAATTTTCTGAAATATATTAGCCAAAATTCATATATCCCAAAGACGAGCACCCAATTTTCTTCTGTTACGTGTAGGCTCGTACAAATGTAACAAAAGAAAAGAGTGAAGTCAACGAGCTTTGTAAATTTTAACAAAATAATTTATTTCCCTAGAAAACAATGTAAAAATTGGAAATAGGACTTACAGTTTGTGAATATAATCCAAAATTTAATCCTAAGATTGAAAAAATATAAGTCCTATCACTAAACAGTTCTAATTGAATCCATGTTCGAATCTCGATGAAATTCCAATATGGAGGCGATGACGTCAGATGATATCTGTACTGATGGTAACAGATCCTCGATTGAATCACAGTTTATGTTTCCGTATAGAATTCCAGAATAAATTTCCACTGAATTTCTTTGCCCCAGAACTTTTTATAAAAAAGTACACTTGTTTAGTCTTCTAGAGAATAAATTATTAAATTCCAAAAATAGATGAACTTCAAAACAATCTGGCAGCAACAATAAAAACCTCTTGAGCCCTCAAGTTTAAAATACAACTCACTCGAATTAGTAGAAAATGGCTGTTTTAGATCACATGGTGGTTCACGTGACAAGCTACGTGATTTCCAATTTGAACAGCGCAATAAAAAAAATGACAATTATCACTTTTGCAAGAATAGCCCTATCTAAGAATCAAATTTTCACACTGGAAATAAATAAAAAAGAAAGGCTGCTACAATTCAGCTAACACGCGGGCCGAAATGACCTTGGCATTAGTCAATCGTCTTCACTCGATGTTTACAAAATCTATGAACCAGAGTGAGCTAAAAATAGTGCTAATGTAATACCTTTAACATTCTATACAAACTGAATTTACTGGAAAAAAATATCGAATCCCGTGAAAATAATCATTACAATAAAATGTAATGAAACAAAATTAAAATTAAAAAAAGAACTAACACAGAAGTAATTTAATTACATATTCGTAACAATTGAACATTATTATTTGCAGTACCTTTTATTTAATGCCAAAACATTCCAGCTGTTTCGATTTGTCTTTTACTTCAATTCCAATGTAACGCTAGATTTATTGTTAAAAGGTGACGTGGATCTAAGTAATGAAACAAGCTTTGAAATATTCCAAAATGTTCAGAAAATCTATACGTCTTTATTACTCATACCGTAAGTACCAAAAATCTATAAGTAAAATAATAATTTTCCCTCGCTCTTTCTTTCTCTCTATCTCTTGTTTATTTTTCTTGGAAATGTTACGAGTCTTTAACATATTTCATTTTGACCTAGTTTTTACGTTTGCTATATCATAAAATTGAAAATAGGAAATATATCTACTTTGTTTCTTGTTCCTAACTTGGGAGCTTTGCGATTAGATGTTTAGACTGTTCACACAAGACTTTATACAATGTAGTTAATATTATATTTCCAACCCTTCTTAATTAGTACCGATAGTTTCACAATATTTTCAAGTCATTCTAACAGGCAAATTTTCCTTAGATAGTAGCATTTGATGCTGAGACTTTGGCATTTACATCCTTTTGTCGTTCGCGCTCAATTACATTACTCTTTGAAGTCCACAAACGTCAAAGGCGTATTAAAAGATAGTAGTTGCATATATATCAAAAAGCTCTTCACATTCTCTTGGATTCTGTTTACGATTTTGAAACTAAGAATTCAAAACTGTTAAACGACGTTATGCATTTATCTGCTTGAGACTGTTGAGCCTTGGACACTCAACATTACTATGGTATACATAGTTTACTATTATGAAATAAAATGTTGTTTTCGGTCACATCAATTATTAAGAAATCGTTTGTATTTTCTTCCGACTGTTCCTGAAAGTTGTATTTTCACAATGATTCGATTGAAAGTTTTCGCGAGGAAACTCCCCAGTCAAAACAGTGAAAGTCACTGAGAACATCCTGACCTTTCCATGCTGACAGTGATTTGAGAGGTGTTATTCCACTGAGATTCCGAATATAACTTTCATTTCTATGTTGCAAGGGGTGTCCAGGTTCGATGCCATCTATAACGATGAGAAGTTAACTCAGGAATTTGGATACAATTTGCTTTATTAAAAAAAAACAACATTCCGTTTATAAAATTAAATATGAAGCAAATATATAAAATAATTCTACTTGATTCTAAAAATTAATTAATGCCTACCGGTTTCATATCTTCATAGAATTTCTATATTTGAAGTATTATATCAAATTCTGATCTGTAAATAATCATAATAACCCAATGAACTGAGATATAGTTGGAAACCAATATTTGTGAATAATACTCATATCGTTGAGCATGAAGTTAAATAAATACAAAATTTCCAATATTAGACTGTGTATTAAAAATCAAGGTTTATAAGTGTTTCAAAGTAGGAAGAATTCATTTCCAAAAATAATTATTCTAGAACATGAAGGTACTGACCAAATAAGTATGTCAATAATTCAGGTCAAGTAGAAAATAAACTTGATTTTGTACAAGGCTAAGTCCAACATACAATGTTACATTACAATGGCATATAATGAAATAAAAAAAATTATTAAAAAAATTATTAAAAAACTAACAAACAACGCAAGTTTAATATGCATAACACCACCGGTTCATAAATAGCGCGCTTAGACCCAGTCTAACTGCAGGTATAATTTCATTTCTGTTTTTAATCCATTGCTAAGTAAGGAAGTCATCTGAAGTCATTATAAATATTTGCCTTTAACTGAAGTTAACAATCTCAGGAGATTTCATTTGGTTCAGTTTCCTTTTGTATAGTGCTTCACTCTTATTTCAGATATCCGTTTCTCGACAGTTTCAGAATTAATTAATTAATTTAATAACTTACAGTCCATTTTTGTGGTGATGACTATAAAAAAATACTCATCATCCTCATTAGTAGAATATATAGTAGCAGTAAAGAGACAATTACTATATATTTAAGAATAACAACATAAACAGCAAGAAAAATAATGTTACAACAACAAAAACAATTATTATTACAAACGCTACTACAACTACTATCACAAGCTGACATTTTAATGAGGCAAAATACTATTTATATCCATAAAAGCGCGCTTAAGTTGAGGTTTTCCGACGGTGTAGAGAGATTATTTTATCACCAGATACCGGTGCAATCAAGAACTTTTATAGGCAAATAAATAATTTCCTATATTAATTCTGCAATAATAGGAATGGTTCCTTGTACTTGCAGGATAATCGTTAATCACCAAACTGCAACAACTATCCTGGAACATGTGAGTCATTCCAACTGTCAACCATCGTTTTGTTACAGCCAGTAACAAGATGTGGTGGAGAGATTTCGTTTCTTTGCATTGTTACGCATTCAATGCGTTACGTTACCGTTAAACACACACACACACACACACACACACACACACACACACACACACACGTGCAGTGCAAGCATAATTTTAGCGCATTATAAGCGTCAGCACAATTGATGCTCACCTGTATGTAAATAGAAAATGAGGCAAATATCCTTATTTCGTTTTTCAAAATCTGTTAGGGAGTTACTGATATTAAAGAAAACGTAGACGTATAGTGAAAACCAGTATATTAATAAGGAAACATTATAAGCAAGACAAAACAAATTAGCGTTCATCTTCTATATAAGAACAAGAATTGTCTCGTCCGTTGAACTTTTAAGTGAAATATACATAAATGAGCAATACATAGGCATTGTCATGCTTGCTTATTTTCCGCCTGTTTGGAAAGAATTCTCCTTTTCACACCTGGATACACAATTCATGCATTCTTTCATATCTATTTCTAAGGTGAACTAGATCTAATAACTAAGGTAATACAAGGTGAAACAGACAGATTATTCTTGTCGGCCAATATCCAACACTCCTACATCAAGGAAAATAAATCGAGAAAAGTACTGCTTTACACCAAAATTACTCAGGTTTATAAAGCTTGGTAAATACAGCAGCCTGGTTTCCAAACAAGGTTTGCTGGAAATATATAAATTCTTTTCGATTTTCCATTTTTAACACAATACAATTGAAACATAAATATGCCTACTTCGTAAATCGCAAAATAGAATTAAGCAAGTGAAAAGAGCTCATTTGCAATCTTACGTGTTCTCTAATACAGCCAGTGAAAGTTCATATCCATGGAGTCATAGTAACGGCAACCAAGCATAATTATTACCCAGAAAGGATACAAGTGGTGAAGGGAGAATGTTTAATCTCTCGTATTAGAATATGCTTGGTTTTCATTTTACTCTTAAATAAAACACAAGATCAATTTCAGTAACTGTGCAATAAGCAATATTCCGTCATCAGAGTGGATGAATCAACATCTGGCAAACAGCTCCGTCTTTAACACGAATTCACATCTTATCTTCTGACTATCCCGACTTTAAAATCTCTTGGACAATAGGTGATTCCTAGATTCCCTTCTAGGTCTGGCAGATGACAGGGATCGTCTGGAAGGAATTGGAATTTCTGCATCATGGAAGTTAGAAAAATGAACAATTCCATTTGAGCAACTTTTTCCCCAATGAAAATGGAATAAACTCTTCCGGTTTCATTACCTGTCCGGAAGAATCCAAAAATCTTTCGGTTCTAAATACTCCCGGGTCTTTAAGGATCTCGCTATCATGAAATATTGAATCTAGATTATCAAAATATTGCTTTCTTTGGAATCCTAAATTCTTGGAAGTAAACATCTCTGGTAGTTGCATGTGGGACAGGTAGTGGCGCTACAGTCGCTATTCCTAGTGTTTCCATTATTGCTGCTTCAGTATATGGGAGATTAGATCTGTTGTCTTAGGACGGAAATTTTTCCAAACCCACAACCGTTTGAACATCCTCGAAACATATTTTTTTGAACATCTGGATAGTGGAGAAAATTTAGTATTACCCACAGCAATCTTGTTGACATTGTTTCTGTTCCTGCTCCGAAAAGATCTGCAAGTAGAGCCCTAAATTGTGTCTTACTGTACATATTTCTTTCTTTGGTCGGTAGTGTCCAGTTGTTTTTCATTTCTCTTAGATAAAGGGCTATAAAATCCCGTGAATTATTTTCATCAAGAGTTGATTGATGGCTTTGGTAAAGATCTTTAAACAATTTCTCAAATACCCCGTTCCAGAATATTTTTTGTTCCCAGTAGATCTCCCGGTAAATGCTGCAGAAACGGAAAGCAATTCGTGAGAATACTTGCGTTTCCTACGAGCTTTGCATCCTCTGAAAAGTTGGCTACCGGCTCTGAAAACTGCTTATCATAATGACTGAAACGTCTTGCAAACAATATACCAAAAATTACGTTGGATACAAACGTTTTTAAGATGTCTTTAAGGTTGAGGGGAGCATCATCGTTTTGTTCCATGAAATCGATGAATGTATTCGCTTCATTAGCTGTACAAACTTCAAAGGAGTTTCGACCAAAACATAGATCTTTTAGAGAATTGACTGTAAATTTTCACTGTATTTTCCATGACGTACCAGAGGTGAAAACTACCCCCTCGCCCTCATTTATTTTATGTAAAATAAAGTTTTGCGGCCTATCTGAAAAAAACAAAACAACATTTCTTCGTGTAACTAAAGCTTCTTTAATAGTTTTGTAGCCATTCAACACATACAACAGCTGGCTCCTCTTGTATACACTGAAAACATCCCCGTACTGTTTTCTCCATTTGCAGAACGAAAGAAGCGGACTTCTACCCGCCAATTGTTGAATGTTGCCCAGCAATGGGACAGTTACTGGTCCTGGTGGTATGTCGTTGGGTTTCCTTAAAGCATAACAGCAAAGCAAAAACACCACACAGAAAACTAATACAGATATCATATCCATGTTCTGTAGTACTTCTGTAAAAGCGTCAATATCCATGGATAAAAAAATAATGCAGTATTAGTTACGATATAGTACTGGAAACACGACATAATGTATGTGTCAGCAGTGTTCCATAAATACGTCATGTACTGAAAGGTCGATGTGTTCTTGTATACTATACAAAAATAACTTAAGTATGAAACAACATCCAGATTCATCTCGTAAATCAGCACGGAGAATACAGCGAGGTTAAAAATGTATATTTGATTGATAAGGCTTTATTTAAAAGAGGTGCAATAATAAATAAATAAAAATAATAGTAAAACCCTCTTTACCCTTCGCTATGAACATTTAGCCTTAATCCATCGACTGGATGTAGTTAAAACAAGCGTAAATGTTTTTGATTACTATACATTGGCACTCAACCAATAGTATTTTATATTTAGGTAAAATTATTACAAACGCACCAACTAGTTAGCCTGGTTCCCTGGCCTCCCATGATGCTTAGCGCACAAGGCCAGGCACACTCCGTTTAATAGTCGCTACCTGTTGAGAAATTCAAGATGGCGGAGGTTATACAAAATGCGTTGGCAATTAAGATGTCGCATTTAATCAGTTATATCCAGCTGTGTCACCGCCGTTTTTCAGGATGTTTTAGTCACAGCTATGTCTATTAAAGAAGTACTGAGTGTTGTTTTTAAGTGTCACTATGCACAACTCTCATTTCCAGCCATTATGAATGAGGTGGGGGCGGGGGCTTTACTGCGAGAGATTGCGTAATCTTATCGTTGTGATTTACTTGTGTCAGAGATGCATTATTTGACTGAAAGTTTCACTGATTGTGTTTAACCGTTATTTTCAATTATGTTTCAACAGTTTCGAAAATACAATATTCCCTGTCATGCAGTGTACATGTTTTAGAATGCATTTACAGTTTTGACATTTCTATCTTTCTTGTTTAGAAAATAATCTTCTACTAGTTACTATATGGTATCCACTACTGGAAATCTGGATAGGGCAAGTATTAATATTAGCACTATATTAAATACATGCTTAGATCTATATATTAAATTACTGCCTATTGTTTGTGTTCAGAAATCATTAGACGTGACCATCAACTAACTGAGCAATGTTAACATGAAAAGAATTTGTATTGGTGTCAAGTATTAGAGTGGGTTTACCTGGTCATTGTTAAATACGGTCAATCTTGAGAACTTGTTTTGTTTTTTTTTACAACATTACTCATCTTTGAAATTTATAATATTTTCCAATTTTTTAATTTTGTCATACATTGGTATTTTGACATTATGACATTATTTGATGTAAAGCAAAATTAAATTTTATGCAATTTTGTAAACGGAATATCATTTTTGTTGTAGATAGACCACCTGTATGCAACCTCAAAGAGAAGCAAAAGCCATAAAAGAGACATGAGCACACCAGCAGGAGAAATTCCACGGGTATCAGAAAAGCGCGTGGTTTCTATAACATGCATATACTTAAGCAAACAAAATTTATTGCAGGAATAATGACTACAAGAAGCTCTCAGCAGCTTTAAATCATTATTGCATAGTCCATAAAGTTAGCTAATGTTTTGAATAGTAGTGATACATGAATTGTATTCCAATGTGTTAAATATTTAGAGACACAGAATATCTAGAATCTGAGAAACCAAATTGTATAATTATAGGTATATTGTATACATAGTCATTTTTTATGATGGTCAATAGGAGGGAAGAAAGAAAGAAACATAGTAAACAACAGATGAATTCAGTGGTAATTTAATACTGAAATTGATAAACAAACAAGTTTTTTTTTTCCAGATTCAATTAAATGAGCAAAACCAATGGTTTAATATTCTTTTCTGACCAGTAAAGTATTAGTCAAATGAAACTGACAAGCAATTTTAAATCAAAGATAAGTAATTAGTATTTACTGTGTACTAAGACATCAAGTTAATTAAAATTCATTCATTGTTCAATATTTCTTGTCTGAACTTCAACGGATATAAACATTTTTGTAAGGCAGAATATATGAAGTTGTCAAATATTGTAGTCTTTATAGATTTAGACAACTATTACCAAAGAAGTCTACACAACATTTATTTACTTACGTACTGAAAAGCAAGTGAAATAGTTGCAAAGCAATATCTTATTATGATTTTACTTAATTTATAGCAGTTGACATGTTATATGATGGGTATAGGGTTTAGGCTGGTATAGATTTCATTTTTTAATAGCACTTCGGTGGCCCTTCCACCATTCACCCTCCCTAACACTGCTCCCAATAGCTTGGTTTTGGATATACAAAGCCTGAATGCATATTTTCCCACATTTTATGGATATCACATGGTTTTTAAACTGGACCCCAAAAATAATGTCATAAAGTGGTTCCAATATATTACTATAATAAGGAGATCATTTTAGCATGTTAAAATCATTTCCTGTATTACCTCTGAGATGAACATTCCCATATACTTTTACTACTATCAATCACAGTTTTTATCTTCAGATTATCATTACATATGTAATTTTTAAAAGTAAGTATAAATGCCATTACACGGTGTCATTACACATTTGGAAATTGTACCAACTTAGGCACTTTTTAAAAAACAATTGATATGATAAAACCTATGCTATATAATAGTATTTTTTGCAGTATTGTCTCTCAGACATGATCAGTGTTATATAGAATGACAGAAAATAATAATTTCTTTGCATTTTCTATCAGTTTGTCCTCTTTATTGTTAATATCAGCTGGTTGGTTTGCCTAGAAAACAAACGTTTGTAGAAATGGAAAGAAGTATTGAGGAAATATCTTCTAAATTCTTGAAAGCAAGAGTATTTTAATAATAAAAAAAAAGCACCAGAGATTATTCTCATTTGCTGATGATAGATACTAGTTGTCTCATAAGTTTGGATTATATGTCTTTTGTTTTATCTATGGTTTTAGTATACTGGGTCAAAATGGACAGACTCAGAAAGGGTGTGTCTGATGTCATATATTATGAAACATCCACCATCACTGCCGGTATCAAATAAATTTTGGAGGCAGTGTGTATACATATCAACACACAGCTACAAACTTCAAGATGAGGTATTTATTAACTTTGCAGCCATCGTGAAAATTTTGGACTCGCTACTCCTTCTGATTGAATTGTTATTATCAACATGTGGTTTTTATGTAAATGAAAATAATGTTGACATTACATCCCATACGTTATTGCCACCTCTCTTGAACAGACAGTCATATTGACATGGACGTTTCACCCGAAGACTTCTAGACCGCTCCGGTGGCCTAGTGGTTAGACCGTCTGCCTCAGATGCAAGAGGTCGCGGGTTCGAACCACGGCCGAGTCATACAAAAACTTATAAAAATGGTACTAACAGCTGCCTTGATAGGCACTCAGCATTAAGAGATTAGTGTTAGGACTAGTCGGCCTTGTGTCAGGATAATTTGACTGGGTGGGACAACATGTACATGTCTGTGGCATGATGCTCTAGTGCTAGACATTACTATAAACTGCCAGACTTCAGACATTGTAGCGATATGACTGAAAATCCATACAGCTGCCATCTTGAAAATCTTGTTACAGCTACTCCTCCTGAAGGCATGGGTGTTTCACTGAAAACATCTACTGATGTTTAGTTGCTCCCAACTAATCTGACATCCAATGTCTGATCTGATCTGACCTCCAACATCTTGAAAATATTGCTATTGCTACTCTGCTACTCCTCAATGTCATTACTGGATTTCTGACCTCAAATTGTGGCCATTTTCAAAGTCTTGTTATTGCTACTCCTCCAAGACTTATTGTCACATCAACATAGGGCTTTCATAAAAACACATATTATCATGTCAGTTAGGTCCGAAATGAAAATAGTGCTTACATCTAATATGGCTGCCACAGTGGCCTCTTCGAAACTCATTATTGCTAAGAAAACTTAGGGGTTTTAACGTTCTGTGATTAAAGGAAAGAAATGGTCTTATCTTGAATTCGATAATATTATTTTCGCCTGTAGAATGTCAATCCTTTCAAGCGCTCCCGTTATATTTGGTTGTTGTATCTATTATGATTCCTTTGCAACACCACTGAAAAATGGAGAGGACAGATCTTTCAATACCGTTGTGATATTCTGATCAGTACGTATTTCTGTTTGAACATTATCACTAGTCTTACATTTATCACAGCTCACATTTATGTGAGACTATGCTTTATTTGATTTTGGACCCTCACTCTGTCTAATTTGGTAAATATTTTGTAATATGTCATACCATCGGATTTTAGAGAAGAGAACTCTTGCACCTTTTATTTCCTTCAAAATACTTCTGAGAACTATAAGTGATGCTCACATTTTATATAAATGTATGTGGTCATTTTATTAGTCACTATACAATATACCTGCAGAAATGGTAACATTTGACATACAGTATCTCACACATGCAATTTTTATTTACTCTCATTAATGTAAACCTGAAGCTTTATGCTTTACCAGTTATAGCATCCTATGCTATTTCAAATAAAGTTGCCTTAAAATTATAAACACATCATTACAGGATTCAGCAGCTGCAAAAGGCACGGTCTATTGATTGCATATTGTTATATATATATATATATATATATATATATATATATATATATATATATATATATATATATATATATTATTTTTTTTTTTTTTGCTTTTCTTAATGATTTTATGTTATGTATGTCTGTATTTTGTACTTGACATTGTCCAAAACCAAGTTTATAGTGTACCTGACCAGAGACATTTATTTTGTAAACAAACGAAGACATAGCTAAATTTATATTTATAATTGTGGATTACGTATTCAGATCATTAGCAATGGTAAACATGTTTACTTGATTTTCAGTTGAAGATATTGTCTTGATTCTGACTTTAGAAACTTCTAGAATGGAAGTTTCCATTAAGTTGACAGTATTTTCAGAAAATGGTATTTGCGATCCAGGTCAAGTAGGGGATTTATAATCTTGTTTATCTGAGAATTGCACATTATTGCCTTAACATCTCAAGCAGAATCAGTCTTATTGTTGTGTTCAGCTTTTTATTTGAGTGGAATTATTTATCCAAATTATTATTCACTGGAATTACAGATTGCTCAATAATATTCTTGTACTAAAACTTTAAGTTGGAATTATAGTGAAATCATACAAGGACATCTTGGCTTGTATTATTGTCATACATCAAAAGACTGTTAGCACATCACCAACATCCAGGCCATTGACACATTAGCACATCGACACATTAAATATTGGAATTTATTTTGAACACCACTGGAATTCAATTGTAACTTCTTATATTTGAACTTGTGATAGAAATGTTAGGACTATTTGGGATTTAATTCACAATACTGTAAGTTCTTCTTAAATTTTCGCTTTGTGTTCTATGGAAATAAATTATTTGTTGGCTTTTACAAAACATGTTGGTTTTTGTTCGTTTCTGCTATTCAGTTAGATACCAAAGAGTCATAACAATATACTTTTTTTAGAGACATGTATATTGGGTTGGATCAAACTGAGAACATAAACATAAGAAGAGAGGGGTGCAGAATATTTGCTTATGTACAGAACAATGCTGAAAACAAAAGCAAATGCTACTTCAATTCAGATTAATAAATATGACAAAATTTTGTCAGAAATAGTGCGCGAAGGAACAGTATTCGATATTGCACAGACTATTTTTGAAAACAAAATGTTGAAAAATAGATTATTTGTCTCGGATGTAGTAGAAAGAGCAAGATGTTTAACAGCTAGGCGTGAAAGTTATTTAAGTGATTTGGGATATAATGTCCTAGTCAGTTTTGATTGGAGTTGTGTCATGCAAGAGCTTGTCGAGATTCAGCCATTTGTGACTCATGTTCTTTTGGCTGTTTCAACACAAAGAAACAGGCAGAATGATCACTACAATCAGCTGACAAAGGCGTTTGGTCTGATTTATGGTATTTTAATGAAAGAAGATGCAAAGATCTGTCAGGAGTACAAAGGTTTGTAGCAATGGCTCTTGCAAATGAAATAAAATGTTGTTTTCGGCCACACCAATTATTAGGAAATGGATTGTGCTTTCCTCCGATTATATCAGATGTGGCATGCTAAACACAGTGAGCTTGGAAAGATCACTATTGTGATAGAACATTATGTTATTCTTCATGTCACTGTAAAGGGTTTCTGTCTCAACATGAATACATACTAGATATGTAGTATATATGAGTAGGTTTATTAACATCAGCCATTTGGACAGCTTTAGCAAAGTACAACAACCTTAGATAGTAATGGTTAATTGTATCATTATGTTTTATGAGACTGTAACAATGTCAGCTGACATAACAACTACCAGGGACAATCATGATTTTTGGACTGCGATTTGGTATTCAAGATTGCAATGATTTTGAGACCAACTAGTACCAAATCTGAACTTATTATCTTACTCCTAACAAACAATATATTTTTTAGCTCTTTGAAACTTTTGCTTTCATCGGACATATTTTTGCTGTTGAATTCTTTTGGAGGTTTCCCATTACGTCCCAAACACGGAATTAATCATGAATTTGTAGAAGTCTTTTTCTAATTCACTGCGAGCTTTCTGTCTCACCATTACATAGAACTATATGTGTGTCGTTAGTCAAAGTTGTTCAGAACTAGAAAACGCTAGAACATGGCTAGTCTTTGAAATGGTAGTGTAAACGTACATGTATCTCCAACTCCAAGACCAGTTATTAACATCAGGAAAGCAAGTCAGTTTTCTCACGCTAACTTAATTTGATCCTCACTTCCCATCTGATGCTTCTAATTTCAATATACAGCCTCCTGGTCAATATATGTAAACTGATCGTGGCATGATGCATTTTGACCATCACATCTCTGATCATCAACTTAGCATTTCTTTGTTCGATTTTACGTATCCATGTAATATCTTACTAATACAACCTCTAATTCCATTCCCAATCTAAAATAATCGACTGTCAAAAGTTGTTGCATAAAATGTATTGTTCATCGTTATTCGGTACGATTTTGTACCTCATCATCTGCATCAATTTTAAAAGCGTCTTGATGAACAGCTGTCAGAATCTATCTAGTTACGAATGGATATATTTTAGGTATCTAATGTTTAAATTAGTCTTACAGAGCAGGACGTCCGTATTTGCCTGTTAAGTGATTTTTGTCATACACTTTGTCTTAAACTATTTCACTTTCCCATACATAATTTGCACTTGCATAATTGAAATGCTTTGTTCTTCACCTGTGAATAACATAGATTTTGCATTTTTCAGTTCGCTATAGACCATTCTCAATAGTCTGCCCAAATAGTTATGAACTCCCGTAACAAGTGTGAACTTAATTTGACGTCCATTCAAAAATTGAATGATATGTGAGCGACTGTTTTAACGCTGATGCTTGATCTGTAGCATCATTATACACTTGTGGTCAGTTATGTAAGGCGGGTTGGTATGCTGATACTTTCAGAATCAGAATAAATGACATATTGGACTTCAAATTGATGAAAATAACTTTAAAATTTGGCAACTGATCCTTTTGCCAGTATTGGGTCTATCGAGTTGTCTACACTGTAACACAGCATTTTGCAGTCTAAATATTATATATATATATATATATATATATATATATATATATATATATATATATATATATATATATATATATATATATATATATATAACGAGAGAGAGAGAGAGAGAGAGAAAGAGAGAGAGTTTGCCTACTCGAGATAAAAAAAATCTGAAAAATGTATTATGCATGCTTATCTCGTTTATGGGGTTTATCCTTTGAATGATGTGTGCAATTTGCTTTTGCATTTTTCGAACATAACTTTGCAAAATATAATCACTGTTGTGATCGTGTGCCGTTAAATGCTACATACATACATACATACATACATACATACATACATACATACATGCATGCATGCATACATACATACGAAGGAGTTTATCTTTCTAAATTGTTTATAGTGTGTGATCTTGCACGCATGTATCGCTGAGTGGCTCAGTGCACAGAGAGAGAGAGAGAGAGAGAGAGAGAGAGAGAGAGAGAGAGAGAATGTAAAGTAATGAGTTAGTCAAAGAATTAGTTTTGTTTTATTTGTTTCGATGGGTACAACGCACGCCCTAGAAACGTCGTTTCTATTTTGGTCTGTCAGATCAAAATGAACCTCAACTAGAGTACTATTAGATAGGGCTTTCAACGTCTTTAATGAAAAAGCGAACTCAGAGGAGGGATTGGATTCCCCTTCAGGTCCTTCATGGACAAAGCACTAAAACTGTACAGCTGATAAATCCCGAATTTTAATACATTTAATAAATCTCAGCTTCGGTCATCATTTTAATTTGAATGCCATACGGAGGACATAAGTATTAATGTTACGTGCGAAAGTTTCATATTTCCAAAATACTTTTACCATATGATCCAAATCTATAGAGTTGGTTGAGAAAGGAAACTCTGAAATTTGTTTTAATTCTTTTATTCTTCTTAGTTTAAAATTAAAATCAAACAACATTTTATTATTATTATTATTATTATTATTATTATTATTATTATTATTATTTTAATATTAATCAATCTGAGATATAATTAAATTTAATACAATGACACTTGCTTGCATGTATCGTTTTTCTCACTTAGAGAATAATATAAATTGTATATTCTGTAACTTTTCCCCCTGATTCATGTTCCATAGCCATGTATTTCACTCTATAATCAAACTGTATTTTGTCGAACGTCTCTGGTAATATGTCATTTACTAATATACAAGTGTATCAATCGACAAATTTTAATTTGATATTCATCGCCATCATTATCATCATCATCATCATCATCATCATCATCATCAATCCCCTAACCCAAGAGGTCGTTAGGGCACCACAGCTGACTTTACAACCAATTCTCTCCATCTTTCCATGTTCTCTACTGCCCTGTGGGAATCTCCAAATGCCATGCCTGTCCACTCCTTAATGTTGTCTTCCCACCTCTTTTTCTGTCTGCCTCTTCTTCTGCACCCTTGACATGTGCCTTGCAAGACGTTTTTGCCAGTCCAGATGATCTTGAGACATGACTGTACCACTTCAGTTTGCACTTTTTTAAGTGGTCAAGAGGACTTCATAGGATCCGATGGCTCGTTGGATCCTGTTGTGGACTTCTTCGCTGGTTACATGGTCAATGCATGAAATGCCCAAGATCTTGCGGTAGCTCTCATTTCGAAGGTTTGAATCCTTCTTTGTAGATTTGGTGTGAGCGTCCATGTTTCACAAGCATACAGAAAGATGGGTATGACAATCGAGCGCATCTGCCTTAAGTTAGACCCATAAGCAATATGATATCTTTCCATATTGGTCTCAACCTTGTTACTGCTGCTCTTGTCTGGGCAATCCTGCAAAGTAGTTCTGGTTTGGAGCCTTCATCTGTGATAATTGATCCCAAGTACTTGAAGCTTGTGACTCTTTCCAGCTTCTGTCCACTGACCTTTATTTCTGCACTGCTGCCATTGGTGTTGTTTGTCATCAAGTCGGTTTATTAGGCGCTAATCTCCATACCGTATGCTGTGGAGGCTGTGTCGAGGCGCTCAACCAAGTCAGCCAGTTCTTTTTCATCTCCTGCTAAACCATCAATATCATCTGCGAAGCGAAGGTTGGTGATTGTTCTTAAAGATATGGATATATCTGTGAATTTGTACTTTCCGGCTTGTGTTATTGATGTGAGGCATGAACACCTCTTGTATTCACTTCGCAGTATGTAGCCAGTGAAATACAATAATTGGCCAGGAAGCAGAGCTAGCTTCGTATAGCAGTAGAATATCTCAAAAACTGCATGGATGACAACTAGTTTGCATTGCATGAAGCTATTAAGTACACAATGAGTTTCAAAATTATCACCCAGGGAAAGGGTCTGTGTTTGCACTGTTAGCATCACGTGTTTTCAATAATGGCATTCGGATATGAAAAATGCATGTATAAATTTGGGTAAGAGGGGCATCAGGTTTTTATTCTATGGATTTCCACTGACGTGTCTGGTCAAGTGACTGATATTCTTATTTGCTTTATTATACCTATCCAAAAATATGGACCCTTTTGACCTCACTCATGTATTATGATTTTTATGAATTTTTATATTAGGCAGTGTATGCAACATTATATTTGTGTATAAAAACTGTCCCTTGCACCCTCAGTGTGAGGACGAAAGCTCAGGTGAGCTTTCTCTATACTGTTTGTGTATGTGATTGAACAGTTAAAATACTATCAAATATGAATAATAATACTATACAGTTGAACAGTTAAAATATTGCCAAATGTGAATAAAAATACGACACAGTTAAGTTTTGACCAAAGTATTTATTCGTTCATGTTTATCACAGTGACTTTCATTTCATTTTTCCCCCCATGTTGATATGACCATCTGTTCATGAGGACCAGCCATAACAAGACTTATAATAAAGTCACTGTGGCGGCCATATTGGATATGTGAGCGACACTGTCGTCATTAAGGGCCAACTAAACACTGGGATGAACGTATGTGTCAAGTTTCAGGGCAATCTTCCAGGTACTTTAGAAAGAGAAGCGATAACAAACTGGTAATAATGTACGACGGACGAAAGACCATCCCATAAGCTCTTCTGGATAGAGCTATAAATAAAGAAAATCAAGAATCCCTCAAAGGGACTTACGCTCTATTGGCTGCAAAGAATATACATGAATCCAAAATAAGACACTGACTTCATTTCAACTGCTGAGTATAGATACAATGTCATATATTCTTGATCGATAACATGAGCTTCAAATTGGTGTCTGTAGAGAAAATATTAGATGTAATCGGCACCATTGTCATTTAGAACCAACTAGGTTTCATTAGAAGTCTTTCATTTTTTATTTAAAATCCATGTCAGTATGATTGTAAATTCAGAAGTAAAATATAACAAGATTTTCAAGACGACCGTTATGTTATCGTAGCCATATTGGATGTACGACTGGTACTTTTTCATTTAGGACCGGCTAGATATCAACAGAAGTCTTTTCATGAACCCTTGTGTCGATATGGTTATCCATTCTGGACCAATAGCCATAACAAGATTTTCAAGTTGGTCTCCATGGTGGCTATTTACGATGTTAGATCGGCACTATTTTCCGTCGAGACAAGCTATACATCATCAGAAGTCTTTATGTAAAAACCCTAAGTTGGTATGACTCTCCATTCAGGAGGAAGATCTTATGGCTCCATTTTGAGTCAACAACTTGTAACAATGATGTGCTCTTCACAGCATAAATGTCAACTAGAGACCCATAATGTTAAGCCCATGAACAATTTTAACAAAGGATTTCTCATATTGAAACCAACGTGATGCATCATGTTTCACGTATGAACATTACTAGCTCAGAACTTCACATCTTGTCACCTGAATCCCACACGATGGCTTCAAAAACCCGACCTGACATGGACTTTCCCTGCTAGACGCTATAGTGGTATCCTATATTGCTCTAAAATATTCTATATTGTATCATATACACAATCCATAGCACATCTTGTCTCCTAAATCCCACACAATGGCTATAAAAACCTGATCTTACATAGGCTTTCCCTGCTTGACGCTAAAGTGCCAGAAAGAAGGTGACAAAAGCCTGATTTAACAAAAGGATTTCCCATATTGACACCCAAGTGATGTTTAAGGTATGGACATTACTAACACAGAACTTCACATCTTGTCACCTGAATCCCACACGATGGCTTTAAAAACCCGACCTGACATGGACTTTCCCTGCTAGACGCTACAGTGGTATCCTATACTGCTGTAAAATATTCCATATTCTATGATATACACAATTCATGGCATTTCTAGCGTGGAGATTACAAGCCTTCATTTAGCATGGATTCAAACTAAGCCAAATATTTTTCAACTTGCAAGCATAAGTTCAAGAAATATCTATTCAACGTTTGGCGGAATGTCGACGCAGCTTGTGGTCACAATGACGTTGAAGTTGCTGCTAATGCTGCTGCTGCAGATTATTATTGTTATTATTATTATTAGTAGTAGTAGTAGTAATATGAACACCAACAATATCGAGAAAGGTCCAATTCTAACTCGAGTCGCCATGTCAGACATATCGACGACTTTTTGTGTCCTCGGCCGAACTGTGGAAGAGTATGTGTTGTTTCGAAATATGTAGTAACACGTAGTATATTGGTAAATGCAATTAACATCTAAACATCAGTTAAATAAAGTTTGAAGCAATGCACAAAAAATGCAAAGGTAAAGAACGCTTCCTTTAAAAGCCGTGGAGAAAACATGCATAAAGAATAATGCATTTTCCTGAAAATGTTCGACTTCTGAATGTAGTTGAATTAGATTGACTTTATAGGTAGACATTAGATACCACTTAGAGAAAATACTATGTCATCTGAACAATTGGGGGTGAGGGTATTGGGGGGAGGGCTTTTTCCGGGGTTGTTTTATGTATTCATACCAATTGTTTCTATGATCTCTTTATATGGAAAAAAAGGAAATAGGTCGCACACCGTGCATTGATTGAGCTGCGGTTTCAGTACCTCTTTTATCAAGAACTTTGAACGTAGACACATCAAGTACTGACTTTTTGGTTAATGACTTTTCCCAACGTCAAGCATTATATGATATATGATTAGACTTGCACACAAAGACGTTTTACGTACATTTGCCAAGTCCTCTCCCTTAGACCATGAGTATATTAGTGAATGCGTGTGGCTACAAGAAAGAGAAGAAAATAGAACATCAGTTAATAAGCGGGGGGAGGAAGATTGATTGACTTATCAACAAACAGGCAGATAGATAATCGATATGCAGCAGTAGTAGTAGTAATATTAATGCATGTAAAAGGACAAAATGTTTGTACCATTTTCAAAACGCCGCCCTGGGGACATGAAATTGGGAATATTGATACCTAAGAGAGTCATTTTAGAAATTTAAATATTTTTTTTATACTTTTTTACACAACGTTACCAAATTAACAAAAATGGTTCATTAATATTTAAATAATTCAGTACCCTGGTTTACTTTGAATCTTGATATTCCGTGATACATTCAAAACAGTTAATTTCTTGGCAAACTGCATCAAAGGTTTTGAAAAGTTCTGAATGAGGTTGTGAATCAACTTACACTCAAATTGGGGCAAAGGGAGAGTTTTCGGGTTTCTTTTTTTTTTAAATTGGGAATGGGGCCTAATTTCAGCCTCAAAACTAACCTATAAAAATCCAGAAATGAGAAAGGAATTAAGACGAAAATAATTTTTGAATAGGTACAGTAAGTCATTTTTGCTTGGCCATAGAGAGGACAGTATTTTATTCAGCAAGTTGCACTTGTATATTAAGTGGGCACAATCATGGCCATGTCTAGCGGCAGCGTGGGAAAATGATCTGGCATTCATTAAAGATATCATAGTAAGCCAAATTTTGGATAGGTGTACAAAGTCAAATGCCTGAGCTAAAGATTGTTACCAAATTTATCACGTTTCGCGAAATGTAGCTTGAAATATCAGTTTTATTCTTAAATAGGTCGTACGAGAAGGGAGAGAAATGTTCTTCCTTGTATTATTATGTAGCACATGTATGACAGGTAAATTGTAAGCAACGATACGAGCCCCAGTGATTGCTGCAGTTTCATCCTTTAACATGGCAAATAAACAGGAACGTTGGCCTTCGCTGGTAGGGCAGTAGTAGTAAATTGGATTCCAAGGAACGTGTGTTTCCAGATTAACTTGAAACTGGTTTAAGGTGACAATGCATTTCCTAATTATTCTCGCGTGCCGAAGCTTTAAAATTTTTTTTTTGGGGGGGGGGGGTTGTTACAGGAATGAAATGATGCGGATATAATCGCTAGTGTAAACAGAATCATCTCACGCCGCTTTCTTACCCATACTAGACTTTATCCGGTATTCAATAGTATATGCTATTAGTTGATATTGATAGCCGTAACAATTCAGGATGACGAGACTTAATTTTCTGTTAAAAACAGCTGTCGACAGAGGAAAGGTTGTTTGTAGATGTAAATGGTGCAGTTTTTATGCACACATTTAATGCCTCATTCACCGGCCTAGTATAAGAAAAATCATAAAAAATAAAATACACAAGTGAGTTCGAAAAGGTCCATATTTTTGGATAGCTATAATAAAACAAAGCATAAGAATATTATTCACTTGACCAGAGAAGTCAATAGCAGTTCATAGCAGAAGAAGTTTTTGCACCCCAACCCCAAATTTATACCTGCATTTTTCACGTCCGAAGGTCATTTTTTACACGTGATGCTCACAGTGCAAACACAAGCCTTTTTCCTAGATGATAAATCTGCAAAACAGTGAGTACTATACAGACTAGTTGTCATCTAAGCCGTTTTTGAGATATTCTACTTGCCCCGGACCCACCTGTTTACCGCTATGGAAGGCTAGCTCTCTTCCTTGCCGACTATTGGTATTTTACTATCTACATACTGCAGAATAACTATGGAAGGTGTACATGCCTGACATCAATTTAAAGAACTACACAAGCCCGATACACCGAGTTTACAAATATATCCACATCTTTAATTAGTAAAGAATAATAGCTTCAAAAGCTACACCATTGCTTTAAGTTAAGAAATTTGACAGCGGCCAATTTACGAAACTATCCCCAGCCATCAAAGGAGAAAAAGGTTAAAACATACTGAATATGGCGTCTGCACTGGTGATTCAGACACTACAGAATGATCAACGTGCACTATATGCCTGGATGTGTTCGCCTCGCCCCGTCAGTTATCATGTCTGCATACATTCTGTCAGTGTTGCCTACAGTCCTACTTGAACGATCATATTAGCGAGGAAGAAGGTAAAAGGAGCTTTTATGTCCGGTATGTAGAACAGTGATCGATACACCAAAGAAAGAGCGACCTGTGGAAGAATGGGCGTTATCTTTTCCAATAAATGAAATTTTACAACTTACTTCCTCTCAATCGAAATTAGAAAGGCTATGTAATTCATGTAATTCTGAAAATGTGTCAGAGCCCGCAGAGCTGTTTTGTGTTGAATGTAAAGAGGGCCTTTGTGCAACGTGTTTGAAGTTTCATAAAAAAAAACTGAGTGCCGCCAAAAATCACAAAACTATTAGTATTAATGAAATTAGTAACAATTTTGAGAATGTCTTAAAACTTGGAGATGGATTAGGTTGTTCAAAATATACAAGCAAAGAAATCGATTTTTTCTGTAAAACCCACGACATTGTATGTTGCTTTACGTGTTTATGACCACAGAGATTGCAAGCTTGTGCTTGACTTAAGAAATAATATTGAGATTCTACTTTGCGATATCAACACCGACGAAATCTTGCAGAAATTGAAAGTGATTGAGACTAATTTGAAACAATTTATCACTCAGACAAAGGCTGATATTTTTGATTTATCAGCGATAGTGAATGAACTCGAAGCTTAGATCCAGCAGATCAGGAGAAAAATAAATGAAAAACTCGATTAAATAGAAAAGGCGGTGAAAATGGAAGGAAACAGACTTTAGAGGGAGGGGATGATTCAGCATCAGGACGAGATTCAACCCAATGAACGATTTATTTTCCGTGGATATATTTACGCACGATTGTTTGGGTTTATTTTCGTCATGGCTACAAGTAAGAATCCCATGACAGAAAAGGAGATGATACAAGTACTGAATGCCAGTGAGTATATAATAATGCCTGTTGGGGCCCCACCTAAATCCGTTGGACCCCCATCGAATGTATCTGTAACCCCAGCTAAACCCGTTATACCCCCTCCCCCCCCCCCCTTTGTTGCAAAGCACTCCTGTTGCAGGTATCGGGAGAGGCTCGCTCAGGCAGCTCGGTATACCGAGTGTAGATACCAAGCCTAAGGTTAGTATAGGTGCTTCGGCACTATTAGACGATTCCTAGGGTACTTGTTCCGCTCTCAGTGCTACGTCCACCCCGCTCACTTCCACCGAAGTACCCAAAATCAAATTCTTTTCAGGGGACAAGCCATTACAGAAAGGTGACGTCACATACTATGAGTGGAGAATCGAGGTAAAATGTCTCCTACCTGAATATCCTCCTACTGTTATGATTCAGGCGCTCAGACGGTCTGTACAAGGCAGGGCAAGACATACCGTCATAGCATTAGGCCAGAAAGCATCCATTGAAGCCATATCGAGGCGCTTAGATACTGCCTTAGGAGATCTGTCAACGCAAGGCATGATCATGCAAGAATTTTTCAACTCTTTCCAAAGAGAAGGGGAATCTGTGACTACCTTCGGTTGTAGACTGGAAACACATTATACAAACCGCGATCGAAGAGGGCCACATCTGAGAAGAGGGTAAGGACGACCTCCTCAGACAGAAGTTTTGGTTTTCACTGAGGACTGACCTCCTGAAGAGCCACACTCGCCATAAGTTCAACGGCATCTCTAACTATAATGAGTTATTGCGAGAAATTAGGATGGTCGACAAGCAACTGAACTTGCCGAAGGACGCTGACACAATCCCAACTAAAAACGTATACCACCACCCCACTGTAGACGGCGAACACGAAAGACACGAACCAGAGATAAAGTTCAACTCAAGGATCCCACAAATAGAAGATAGACTGGGATCTCAAATCGACGCTCTTACTAAACAGCTGCATGAACAGTTGTTGCTCCCCAGAGAACTGACGGAAATTAACAGAGGGCAGAGTAACGACAACAAACAGGGCCGAAACGACAACAATAAACAAGGCCATTATAGTAATATTAGCCGGTATAACTACCAAGAAAATCGGGGAAACGCAAATGGCGGTAACAACAACCGATGGTGTGGTTATGGTAGAGGAGAGCAACATTTTAAAAGAGTAACCGCATCTTTAGATGGCCATATGGGGGCAGGTAACCATTCTAAGGCCAGAATACGCTATTTCGGCGTTTGGTTGGTTCTTCCAACACTAGTATTGTTTACATAAACAATGTCCCGGTCACAGCCCTTATTGACAGCAGGTCCATGGTGACTACTGTATCAAATAGTTTTTATTTGTCACTTAGTTATAAGCCAGTGCTTCACTCTCTCTAGTCACTGGGTCTCAAAGTCACTATTGCAGATGGTTCTCTTCTCACTTACCTAGGATACATTGAGTATCCGATTTTAATGCCGTGTTTTGTGTGATTTACCTGTCCTGTTGTTATAGGGACAAATGTCATTCGTTTGTGTAGGGATTACATGCTTGATAATTCTCCTACGGATATAATTCCAGATGCATGGAAAATCGCTCTTTATAGCATTGAGTGTAAATCGTTTACAGTCAAATCTACCAATGCGCGTACTGTCAATATTGCGCCGTATGAAACTATTACTATCAACGGCATTACCCGCAATGTTGATGCTCGTATAACAGAAGCGATTACAGAGAACTTAGGAAACTCTGAACATTTTACAGTTTGTCAAAGAGTGATCAGGGCTAATCAACAGGGTTCACATTCCAAAGTTCAGGTCAAACTTTGCAATATGTCTGCCAAATGTGTGACAATAAGACCCAAGTCCGATGTATGTCTCATAACTGAAGTCAAAGTGGTGGACCACTTAGCTTCTGATTTTTCCCCCAGCAGGTTAGAGAACAGTTTACATTCTACTCCGAAAGATCTGAAGATTACAATCGACATGGAAAATCTGACCCCAGAGCAACCGGATAGACTCGGACAGGTATTGGGCAAATGGGACTCTGTTTTCTAAGGGGTCACAGACGTGGGAAAGACTGACCTCATCAAGCACTAGATGATACTCAACGATGATAAACCTTTCAAACAACCATACAGAAGAATACCCCCGTGGATGTATGAGGAGGTGCGTCAGCATATTAAGGAAATGCTAGATGCTAGTGCAATCAGGGAATCTGATAGTCCTTACTCCTCTAATGTTGTGTTGGTTCGGAAACGAAATAACAGCCTACGTTTCTGCACTGACTACATGACCCTCAATGCAAAGACGCCTGCATGCTTCTGCGGTTTGATGATATCATTGATATATTGCGAGGGGCCAAGTTCTTATCCAAGCTGGACCTAAGATCAGGATATTGGCAGGTCGAGATGGAGGAAAAACACAAGCAATACACAGCCTTCTCGGGAGATCCACTCTGCTTTTATGAGGCTAAACGCATGAGTGTTGGTTTGTGCTACACTTCAACGCCTTAGGGAGAAATGCATGGGAGAAATGCACAGTCAAGGAGTGCCTCATTTTCATAGGCGATATCCTCATTTTCTCAAAGACGTTCGATAAGCACATGGACCGTTTGGAGGCAACGTTCGCACGCTTACACCAGCATGGTCTTAAGCTGAAACCCTCTACATATGAGTTGCTCATGTCTTCAGTCGTTTATCTTGGTCACGTTATATCTAAGGAGGGTATCAAGACTGACCCAGAGAAAACATCTGCTATTAAGACTTGGCGAAAGCCTAACAGCGTTAAGGAGCTGCGTCAGTTTTTGGGTTTCGCGGGTTGTTATCGCCGCTTTGTCGAGAACTTTTGGCAGATAGCACAACCGTTAAACGCTCTATTAGAGGGTCATGGAACGACCAAGGCGTCTCGAAAGAATAAGTCCAAGAAGAAACAAGTAGCTCCTTGGAATTGGGGCGTTGCTCAAGAAACCGACTTTGTGACCATTATAGACATGTTGACCTCGACCCTGATATTAGCATTTGCTGACTATGCTAAATCATTAATCGTGCATACCGATGCTAGCAGCTCTGGTTTAGGCGCAGTCCTATATCAAGAACAAGGTGTATAAAGCGTCATTGCTTATGCGAATCGCGGAATAAGACTCAGTGAACGGCGTTATCCAGCCCATATGCTCGAGTTTTATGCGTTAAAATGGGCCGTGAAGGATAAATTCCATGACTTATCTCTCGTAGGTTCTTCCTTCGAGGTGGTCACCGACAGCAACCCATTGACATACGTCCTTTCGACGGGAAAGTTTGACGCTACAGGGCATAGATGGGATGCAGCTCTAGCAAACTACGATTTCTCCATCAGATATAGAGCTGGAAAAAATAAAGTTGACGCCGACACCCTCTCGCGTTTACCACAAATGTTCCCCGACGTGGTGGAAGTCATTTGCCATGCAGCCGCCGTCTCTGTTCCCTTGACTGAGAGTGTTTTGGATGATTCAGCACCTCATTCGGCTGATGAGATGTTCTCATCTGAACGTTGTAAGAACATTAAGTGGTACAGGGAACAATTGACCGACAAAACAATAGCAAAAGTTATTGACCTCAAACTGAAGGGTTTTCGGCCCAGGGAGGAGGATCTCCGAAGAGAAAATTCCTCTCTAAAGAAATTTCTCCGTGAATGGAACCGCCTTGTAGTTGAAAACGGCGTTCTCTACAGAACCACTTCTCTTGTTGGTCAGTCAGTCAGACAGCTTGTGATCCCAGAGTCATACCGGAGCCTGTCCCTGAAAGGTATCCATAATGATATGGGTCATCAGGGCAAGGAGAAAACATTCTGGTTAGCTAGGCAAAGGTTTTGTTGGCCTGGTCTGTAGAAGGACGTGAATCCCAAGGTGGAGTCTTGCGAATGGTGTATACGCAGAAAGACTCCGGTTAGGGCAATGGCTGAATTAACCCAAATTCACAACACTCGCCCTATGGAGCTCGTCTGCACAGACTTTTTGTCACTTGAGCGGCCCAAGAGAGGATTTGAGAGTATCTTGGTGATAACTGATCATTTCACCAGGTATTCTCAGGCCGTTGCTTTCCGCAACCAAACGGCTCAGACTACTGCTAAATCCCTTCATGAGCGCTTATTTCGATATCACAGTTAACCGGAAAGGCTTCACAGTGATCAAGACGTAATTTCGAGGGCAGGGTTATAAAGGAGCAATGCAAATTAGCGAACATACAGAAGTCTCGCTCCTGCTCATTACACTCACAGGGAAATGGTGCCTACGAACGCTTCAATGGAACGCTCTTAAAAATGCTGGAGTCATTGGAGGAAGAGCGAAAACAGATTGGAAGTCGTACATTGCTCCGAGTGCCCATGCATATAATGCTATTAAGCATGATTCCACTGGATTCTCACCCCAATTTTCTTGTGTTCGGGTGGCACCCCCAGCTTTAGGTTGACTCCAATCTGGGCACCGTACCAGATTGTGGCGAGGACATCTTATTCATTTTGTCCTACATCTATGGTGGCTGGCAGATACAATTCTCAAGAACTGTAGTATCTATATGTTTATGGTCGTCTTGTCTGGTAAGTTGTCATTTATATGTTATTGTGTTGCTATATGTTGAAAAACCGGCGTGCGGGTTGTGTATCGTATGTCTCATTTATAGAATTGTATATTTAAGTATTGGTTCTGTTTCGTTGTAGGTTTTCTTATATTAGTTTTCTTCTTTTGTCTCCTATCGCTGACGCTAAATAAACCCCATGACCCGAGGGTACTGTTCGTTTCTTTTTGAACAACGCCCGGCTCACACACACACACACACACACACACACACACACACACACACAACATATATATATATATATATATATATATATATATATATATATATATATATATATATATATATATATATATATATATATATATATATATATATATATATGGTGCGTGTATTAATTAATATTCATTATCTATGACATGCTTATTCCAAAATATTTAAGGGAATTATATGGAATACATATTTACTTAAAGATATATTTATTCAATCATAAACAAATGTTACGTCCTTACAACTAGTGTGCTAATGATGGAATTTGTATAGGTATTTACTAATATGCACAACGTTTACATTTCCTTATAGTCATTTATGACCTAAGGGAAATCAGGTTCTGTTGTAGTGCACAATGTTTAGAATGGCCATATCTGTATATTTTGGCTTTTATCATTTTTAAATCAGAGAAGAAAGCTCGTGCTGACAAATATGTCTTTGAATTTATATATACATAAATGTGTACAAGCATGCAGTGCAGCTGAAAATGCAAGTAATAATCAATTCATAAAACATTAAGGCATATCTTGTGATATTTAGAAAGGATTAATTGAACTATGTTGAATTCATACATAAAATCAAGCAGATAGACATAAAGGCATACGTTCTAGCTTGGAATCAGGCATTTGTCCGTCTGTCGATTCATCCACCCATCCATCCATACGTACATATTCTCCTGGGACCACAATATAATGAGATCTTTCAGCAAGAGTGAAACTAACGATATGATGCTATTTTTATTTTACAGACGGCTTTCAGTTATTTTTGGGCCAATCAAGACAAGCATGCGCCGTTACGCTTGCCAAGCCGATCCACACTAGTAGTCTCATCTCCAATGAATGTCCGGATGGACGCAACATGGTCTTCACAATGTTTGTCGTTGTAGCGTCAGTTCCAGACCCATTGTCTTCTTCACTTTTCCGTATCTGCTGTTTACATGAATGGATTGTTACTAAATAGAGCATTTTTATTCCTTCGAATAATACTGAAAATCCGTAAAGAAAATCCCTTGACTAGAAGCCAAGAAGTGAAGATCACTGTGGCGGCATTCTTTGCTGGTTAAACAATGAATGATGGTATTAGATTGAACATCATATGCATTAATGTTATTTTATTCGATTAACGACGATATATAATCAGAAGCCTCGAAAATATCAACATCTACAACTAATAATAGATTGCAACAGCGGCAAAACATATAATAGTTTTATGCACTGCAATTCGTTTTTGCCAAGAACTTTATATTTAAATATGAAACCGTTTTTAATCCAGAATTTGATGTCTTAGGAACTGCGATGGTCCGGACGTTAGGTTGCCGGATTAACAACCAAAATAAGATATAAAAACACCAAACCAAAACCAAACCCATCATTTCATTCAGTTAAACTCACGATTTTCTTTATACTGTTCGTTTTTGTGCCATTTTACATTTTCAGTAACTTGTAAATACTTGTCAATGCTTAGTTTTTTCCTTACTATTTCCGATTTCAAAGAGATATTAAGGCAACTCTAACTGAATAGTCAGTGATGGTTTCATTCTTTTCATTTCACAGATAAATGGTACACTAAGGCAAACACTCACATCAGAGCTGTCCGGCTAAAATAGCCACGTCATTCAAAATTTTGAGCACTAAATACCCAACTAGGGCTCGTGTACCAGAACAGTTATTTATTCTTGTATGCAGATTATCCTGTCATCCAGACACGTGGGAGTTTGAACCTTTTTTACCTTTTGTGCGTATATATATATATATATATATATATATATATATATATATATATATATATATATATATATATATATATATATATATATATATATATATACGTATATGTAATTTAATTACTTGTGTGTTAGTTTTAAATTCTTTTTTATTTTAATCTTGTTTCATTACATTTTATTGTAATGATAATTTTCACTGGATTTGAGTCTCTTTTCGGAAAATTGGCTTGACTCGATTAGATTATAACGATCTCTTCAGCACTATTTTCAGCTCACTCTGGTTCATAGATCTTGTAAACACTAAGCGGAATAATAAATTTACAAAGTTTGTTGGCTTCATTCTTTTCTCTTGTTACTTTTGTACGAGCCTACACGTAACAATATATATATATACTTACTGATGATTCGACTAATATTATCTTTATTAAAATATAAAGAGACACAGGAGCTTCTCAGAGTCTTATATTGTCAGGTTCTTTGGCTTTGTCTGAGAAGTCTTTCTCTGAAAGTGTTCTTTTTATAGGTGTACAGTTTTGTTTTATTCTAATTCTTCTCTACAATGTTAATTTAGCATCAAACTTAGCTTCAGGGCCAGTGACTGTTGGTGCTGTGAACTCTTACGCATTGACAGTGTTCTTTTATTGCTAGGCAATGACTTAGCTGGAGATAAGGTTGTGGTTAATCCACTTGTAACTGACAAGCCTTGTTTGGATCAAAAGACTTATCATATTGAAAATGAAATCCCTGATTTATAACCCGCTTGTGCAGTGACTAGCGCGATGGCAAAACGAGCTCTTGAGAATGACGTTGATCAGGATATTATTCCTTTGGCTGACAATTGTATTGGTCAGGCTTTTGATGAGGTCACTTTTTCTTCTATTATTGATCAATTAAAAGGTATTTATCATTGTGATTCTCTTTCAACTAGTCATTCTCTTATGTCTAATCAGGATGACAAACGACAATCACTTCTCGTCGAACAGGAAAAAGATCCTGATATCTCCTGTTTGTCTCGGAGGGCTATTAGCAAAGTTGACTCCATATTGGTGCATAAGTCATATAGACAGGAAATTCTAAGTGTTGCCCATGAAACTTGTTTGGCAGGTCATTCGGAAGTCGTCAAAACTTACCACAAGATCTTGCACCATTTTTAGTTGCCGAATATTAAACGTGATGTATCCGAATATTGTACGTCTTGTTTTATCTGTAAATTGACTAGTTTTAGTTCTTTTGAACTACCTTTTGCACATGTCCATGGACCATTGGAGTTGTTAAAAGAAAAACTTCTTTTAACAGAGGATTCCGACATTAATCACTTAGATTATGTGTTTCATTGTGAAATGGCTGCAAGCAATCTTTTGTCTACTCACTCAAAACTGACACTGAGACAGGTCAAAACTACAGAGGTAAGAACTTTTCATCCTGATGATTGTTACGACCCTGTAGTCAAATTACATATGTGTTAAAATTTAAATTCTTCTAATTCTTTGTTTCATTTTTATTTTATTTTTATGCCACTAAATGTTATTATTATTATGGTGATAATTATGTTAGCAAGATCTAATAGTATGTTAGAAACATCGTATTTATTTAAGACGTAAATGTGACTCGTGTAAGCACGAACTTTGTATGATAGTAAATTCGTCGCAAGTAAACATTCAGCAGTAGCTATGTAAATGATTGGCTGATAACTTGTTTAGGTTTTCGTAATGTCCAGATGGATTGCGAAATCACACGTGTCTTTCGTGCATGTGTACATGTAATGACGCATTAGCTTGTTTTAAATGCTCAGTTACCTGTAAGAAATATTTAGTCATAGGGTGGTCAGTCATAGCTGAGAGTCACATCATAACATCTTACAGAGTTTCTAATACCTTAAGGAAAAGGTATTTCTGTGCTGGAAAGAGGTGTTTGTTCATTCGTACGTGTTAGGAACAACATGTGTGTTGTTAGTGGTGGTAGCTGTATTTCATCTACTTTCTAAGTAATTATTTTCCCTGAAGAACAACACTACTGGCTTTGCACAAAGACATTTGATGAAATTGTTTCTAAATCGGAACAGAACAATACAAATTGTGCTTTACAGTGAACATTCTGGACATTTTGTGTTAGCCTTCGTCTGACGTCATCATCCGCCATCTTGGAACGGAACTGGGATTCAGACTGTATCAAATTAGAACTGTTTATTCACAGGACTTATGTGTTTTCACAAATTTAGAACATAATTTTGGGAATCTTCTTCGTAAATCGTAAGTCTTGTTTCACCTATTTACCTTTTTACCGTGTTTTCTAGGGAAATAAATTATTTTCGTTAAAATTTACAAAGCTTGTTGTCTTCACTCTTTCTTTGTGTTACTTTGAACGAGCCGATACGTAACATGATAAAATCCTGTATCTCTTGCCAATACTTCTAAATCTTCTTCAAGTTCGATAGTGTGGTCCTTATAAAGCTTAAAAGAAAGTAACTTAAATTATATCAACACTCCTTGGAGGCACAAACAGAAATAACACCGCCACCAGTAATATAAGTATTTTGCAGGATTATGTTGCTCGAGATAGCTCTGTAAATCATTCAATAAATTTAGTTGTTCCTGTCCCACACAATGACGATTTAAATGATGTACAACCCGAATGTAATTACTTTGGTTCAACAAGTCTTTAAAATTCTGAAATATTAAAATATTTGGACAATATACTTTCAAATCTACAGCCAATGGAAATGAATGGTTTAAAGCAGCTAATATGTGACTATGAGCACTTGTTCCCAGATGTTCCAACTCGAACAAAAAAATCTACCATGATGTTGAAATTGTAGATTCTAAACCTGTAAAACAGCACCCTTACAGGATGAATCCTCTCAAGCCGGAATGTTTGATGAAGGAAGATTAATATTTGTTGGAGAATAACTTTATTGAATCAAGCTGAAGTAACTGGAGTTCACCATGTATTCTTGTGTCGAAACCATATAATTCTTTCCGAACGTGCACAGACTACAGAAAAGTGAACTGTGCCACCAAGACACTCATTTCCAATACCGAGAAAATTAATGATTGTACCGGCATGATTGGAAATGCAAAATATGTACCAAGTTTGAACTATTAAAATGGATTCCGGCATATTACACTTACGAAGAGAGCAAAAGAAATTTCGGCTTTTGCAGCTCCAGATGGACTCTATCAATATAGGGTGATGCCATTTGGTATGAAACATTCTCCCTCTACATTTCAGTGCTTAATGAACATAGTAACATCTGGTATAAATGGCTGTGATGCATACATATGCGACGTCATTATTTACAGCGATTCATGGAAGGATAATCTGGAAACTATCCGAAAAGTCTTCGTTCGCTTGAGTGAGGCAAAATTGACAGTTAATCTATGTAAACGTGAATTTTGCCGAGCTTGTTGCTTTGGTGCTGCTTTTGTGGTTTTCATTTTTCCTATATTTTCGAAACCCCTTATGGACTCCCATCATGTGGCCTGAACCATCATGAAGCTAACAAAATTCATTTTGCCACACGTTTACTCGCCCTTGAGGCCTTTGCGTCAAGGCCACAGTGGTAGAAAATGTTGCTTTACGGTTCTAGTTAAAGTTCGTATTTCATTTGGTTATATTTTAAAGCCCTTGAAGTGACCCACATGTAACTTTCTGGGCAGCATCAATCCGATTATGCAATGTGTATTTAAGCCGATATACACAGACAATAACAACATAATCATAATATTCTAAAGATTAAATAATTTTGTTTAAATGAAAATACTCTAAAAATAGATATTGGCTACTAGTATTGGTGCTGACCCAGCAGGAGTATGACAATGCAAATAATGTGCTTCAAGTGTCGTTAAAAAGAACGACAGAAATGTCGAAGACTGAATTCAACCATTACGTACAGATATTGTGCTTTAAGTAGATTGAAAGAAAGCTATCTCTCTTCGACGAAATGCCCGTGTGTCTGAGGAAGAGACCGAGAGAGAGAGAGAGAGAGAGAGAGAGAGAGAGAGAGAGAGAGAGGGGGGTAGGTTTTGGTACCATTGATGTCCTATTTCGTTCCTATTGCTCTATAAATATTTTTATAAGTCATGGTTAAGAATTTAATTTCTTTCATGGATTTCCAGAAGGCTTTGATATGGTATATCGTGATGTTTAATGATTCACGCTTATTAAAGTACATGAACAAGATAAATAAGTAAGCTATACATCATTCCATGATTTTACATCATGCTTGAAACAAGGAGAGATTCCGCCTATTGATACTACATGATTAATTTTGTGGTTGTTTCTTTTTCTTGGGGGCGTGGGTGCAGCAGTATTTAAAAATGTCAAAGCGTCAATGGTAAAGAAAATAAGGATGTGGTGTTCTTGATCCAAATGAGAATTGGAAATACAACGGATATGAATTGGAAAATTAAAGCCCCTTGAACTATTGAATTACTAAAGTGATTGCTTATCTGGGAAATTCCCGAAAGCTCTCTCTTCGCCTGAACAAAAGTTACAACTGGATGTTGAAGCTGTTATAGTGTGGTGCGAAAATAATAAAATATATTTAAACACAGAAAATACTAAGTCTATGACAATCGGACCAGGCAAAATTTGCTTTAAAACGTAGGATATTAATAAAACTGTTCCGTGAACAAAAATAAATGGAAAAAGTAAGTGCGTCTACTCTTCTTGGATTAATGGCGATGGTACAAAGACTAGGATAACTCAAAATAAATTGAATTTATGATACAGTACTAACAGCAGTATGATTGACAAGTTTTAAGAGGCATAACAACATTTGTCTTACAAATATTAACTCAAATATCAAATCATACTTCGAGTGAGTTGAGGTCCTTGCGAAATCCTTGGAAGTCTGGTTTAAGCAAAATTAAATTGAAAGAAGGTAAATAAACGACGCCAGAACAATTGCTGTGACATTTGTTCGAAACATTTCACGCAGAGATAGATGTTTCTTTAGATTCTGAAATGGAATCTTTTAGTAGTAAAATTTACACGGCTTGTGAATATTCAAGTCATGTTTGCGAAACTATAGTGTCACTTTGTTGTGCCATATCCGCGTACACATCATCGCTGGTGATATGCATTACAGTGATGAAATAAACGCTTTGATCGTTGACAACTGGTTTTCAGCAAATTGTTTCAAATCACTCATGTACTCCTACGGATACACACCTTTCCCCGTCAGCAAGTCTGTTTTGCGGTGCTTCCACCCCGTGTAAAGTATCGACGAGTTATTAAAAAGTTCTTCGCCGTTAGATTGTTTACTAGCTTCTCCAAGGCGAATTCACAAACTGTAATGAATCGATGAAATGCAATTGTCCCATCCTAAACGTATTTTTCCATGTTGTTAGGAATCACGCTTATCGGTGAGTCTGATGCCGTATCTATTGCTTGCATTAGCAAAGGGCCAGCATACTCACGCAAGTTATGAAGCAAAACAGGGAAGTTTGTTTGTTTGGGTAAATTCTCAACTGTAAATTGCATCGTTGGGAGCAGCACCTCTGTAGGCACCAGTGATGTGACAGTGACCACGAACTTTGGCATCGTTGGACGGGCTTTGCACTTTACCGGCGAAAGGATTTTGCCCTTAAGTGAAAGCTTTATAACAAATCCAGCCATGAGTGGTTGCTGAGAACTCACGAATGTTACTATCCGTCATAATCTTGACTGCTGGTGAATAGAGCTAATGCCGAATCCATTTTGCCGTAACTTCGATCGATTACGAAACACCTCAGCTGCGTCTGGAGCACCCTGGACATGATAAAGATTGGTTGCTCTGTCTTTCCATCACATCGTACTACCAAATAACAGTATCCGCATGAGATTTGTTCAGCGATTTGTACAGTTCGATCAATGTTAGACGCATATGTTTTGTTTATAGCAGGGCTAGAAGAGTCCTTGAAAGCAGAGGTTTCCATTGAAACACTCTGCATTCAAAAGCAGCGTAAATAATATAGGGACTTTCATCTTTCGTTGTACTGTAGTAAATTTGACATTGTTTTACTAGGTTGTGCCATTATTATTGCTTGCGGGTTTTTTTTACCGAAACCACCACAGTAAAAGTCATGATTGGTGAGCAGCTGTTGAGTCTTAAATACATGCATGCAACGTGTCTTGATATGATGCTTACTGTGCCTGTTAAGCATACGAAGAAGATTATTTATCATTACGTAGTGCGACACCGATTCCGATTCTTTCATTTCACTCAATAGCAACAAATCAGTCTGAGTTCGTCCATTCTGTCCATGTGGGGATAGTGCCAGATGAAAGCCTTGGTCATAAGCAAATACATTAACAGCGATACCTTGATGAAGTGTCTCAGATTTGTTCAGTGTGACTCTGGTAACCTCTACAGTAAATTCAGTCTCATTAAAGTTAAGTTTACCCGAGTGGTGCTGATATTTTCCAGGCATTTCTTTATAATCACTAGCCGGACATAGCGCCGACAAAATTGCCCATTCAAAACATTGATTGTCAAAATTCTTTACGTTTATAACTTGCCTTGGTGGGACCCACGCAGGTATTATGTAACTGGATCCACGAAACGGTTGATACGGTGAGAAATGTACCTCAATTTTTGCACATCTTTCGAGAGTCCATGCCGATCTTGCATTAGTGTATTTCTCCAACGTTTCAAGAATTTTTTTCTAGGCCTCTGCCATTTTCATCGCTGGTGTCGATGCGATTTAGAATTATGCTGTCACCACTGTGAATCCGTCGTGTAGTAATTTGAAATCCATCTTTGTCACAACTAAGCGGCATAATCAGTTGCGCTCTAAGGACAATGTCTGCTTTAACGCCATTGTGGCCAAAGTTTTGTACCACCGCAACGATTCCAGGAACCGTATTTGTTAATAGTTGTCGAGCGTCTTTACATGGATTTTATATTGGTGGAATAATTGCCAAGTGATTTTCTAACTCGCAACCACACTTTTGAAATTTAAATTCAGGTATTCGTGATTGCCGTGTTTTTGCACGAATATACTCAGCTGCTTCAGTAGCAATAGGAGATACAAGACAACAGCGGTTTTCTTCATACTCACCTAATATCACTAGGTTGTCAGCTTTTCTTACACGTATGGGTATTCGTATATAATGCTCACGTGCAATTTGCTTTAATTGTTGTATCGTTGTTTTATTTGTAATTGTTGCTGTTGTTGTTGCTGCTGCTACAGTGGCAACCGGTGGTGGTCGTAATTACAGGTCTCACTAATTCAAGTATGTTAGCCTTTCTCATATGACTTGGAATGTATATGCCATACTGTTGTGTGAGCTCTTGAGCTGAGCTACATTAGGCGTGCTTATACAAGGGGGAAGGCGTTTCTAATTAAGAATTACATCAATGAATTCTTTAATTTTTGTGTTTTATCTGGATCAGAAACTGCAGTCGCTTCAATCCTAGTTATTATGTTATTTATTTCTGTTTTATTGTGTTTTGTTGTATCTGTCTGTGTAATCACATGTGTTTGTGCAGCCACCGATGCCTGTGCAGCTATGGGTGTTTGTGATGCCAGTTTATTTTTTCAGCTCCTAATAGCATTCACGAACAGATCCACAGGGTAAATAAAGTTGATTATGTGACCTGAATCCGATGCCGCACTTAGGTCATGGTGTAAGACAATTATGTGTGTTTTACAGTATTCGTGATGGCATGTTCTGCCGTAGAGTTCATATTTTCCAAGCCAGACAGCTTTGCAATTATCACATCCCAATGCCATTAGGCTTTATATGCATACACTCAAACGCTCATGTAATTGGTGGTAACATTTCTACAGTTTCAGCGACCCGTCGCCACTTTTATATTTCCTCCTTCGCAGAAATGGTTTACCGGTTTCAAGGATAAGCAGCTAGTGAGCCTCACAGATTCCATTACGCGACTTTATGGTAACTCGAAATTTTAAATCAGGCTATCTCAGATAAAATAGCTGTTATTATTATGATCATCAAAATCAATTTCAAACGTAGATAAAATAACTCCCGATGCCTTATCAGCCCAAATGAGCTCATATGACCCGTCATGACAGAGTACTTCACCAACACGAATACCACCAGACCTTTTACATTGGAATAAAATAACATCAAATTTCTCAAAGAGCTGGTAAATTTCCTCAATCGTATTTGCTTCCTTCCCTTCACTAATATTTTCTGAAAAGTGCTTGCACTGCTGTTCTTCGATACGAAAATATTCACAACTCAGCTGCAAAGTCCATGTAGTAGACTATACCACACTGTGTAGACAATACTGTAGCGGAAATCAATACACAGATTCTGCTGATAGAAAGCATACTTACACTCAGTAACACAGGCGTGCCATTAATATTAAAATTGGTATTTGGCGTTTTTGGAAATCATAGTGTAAAACAATTGTGTGTGTTTTACAGTATTCGTGATAGCATGTTGATATTTTCCAAGGCAGACAGCTTTGCGCTTATTACATCCCAAGGCCATGATGCTTTAGATGCATACACGCAAACGTTTATCTAGTTGGTGGAAGCATTACTACAGTTAAAGCAACCCGTCGCCACTTTATTTCCTCCTTCGCAAAAATGGTACACGGGTTTCAAAGATAAGCAGATAGTGAGCCTCACAGATTCCATTACGCGACTATATGATAACTCAAAATTGTTCATCAGGCTTTCTCAGATGACATAGCTGATTATTATTATCATCATCAAAATCATTTGCAATTGTAGATAAAATAACTCCCAATGCATTATCAAACCAAATTATCAGTAATACAGGCGTGCCATTAGTATCAAATTGGTGTTTGGCCTTTTTTTGGAAATCCTTTGGGACACTGACATCCGTCTTAGACTCTATCCCCCTTAACTGGGTCACGTTTGTGGAAAATTAAAGTTGCTAAACATGCATTGGTCGAACATGTCCTAAGTAAGTCATGGGGGTAAAGGCTGTGATGGGTGGCAGGGTCAAAGGGGGAAGTACGAAATGTCAAAACATTCACTTTCGTACTACTCCATTATGCAGGAGACAAGACATATGCAGTTTAAAAAAACGAATTGTAAAGTAGTGCGCAGGATGGCTCCCCGACCCATGGCTACCTATGTAAGATGAAAATTTAAAACAAATTAAAATAAATCAATAAATAAATATATCTATATAAGTAAGTATGATAAGTGTTGTAGCTGCTGTATGCGTTTTCGCTCGTGTGTGAGAAGGCAAAACAAGGATGTAATACAAATTTTTTTTTAAACACTTTTAATAAGTTACAAACTGATCAGTTAAGATATATGATTATGTGCATACTTTAGAAGATGGTAATGGTTCAGGTACTGGTTGGATGTTACACTGTTACTAATCGTGAATGTAAAACTAAGCGTGGCTTAACATGCTTATTGACGATGAATATGACATGTATGCACATATACAATAATGTGTATTTCTACATTGGATTCTAAGGTGTATCGATTAGGCCATCTGTAGGGAAAGGGTTTACACCTGCTTGTACAATTAGTTGTATACATATACATGTGATTTGCTATTTTACTGTATTTGTGATAAATATTTATGTTGTTTTGTGCATGATTTAACACTGGGTAAATTGGTTTTATCATTGTACATTGTAGTGATTTTTATCCGGTGCTTTAGAATGCAGAATACAATAAGGCTTCTTAATGTGGTTTTTGTGGTCCACAGAAGGGGAATTATTGCACCAAAGTCTTACATGTTGTACATTTTGCTTTCAACCAATTCCTAGTATACTAACAAACTGGCAAGAGATATAAACCCAAGATCTATTAATTAATAAAGTTATAGAACATTGAATTACCAACTGCGGTAGAATCGGTATATAGATTACAGCTTGTACAGAAGGACATGTAAGCAGAGAATATGAAAATATTCAGACTGTTCATTTTGGAGATCATCATAATGTTTGGGACTAAGACTGTGTCACTATCATTATTACCAAGATAGTGTTATTGTTTACATCATAAAATGCTGCTTATGACCAATACAGGCCTTCTACCTTTTTTCCGGAACAACTGTCAAGGTTTATCAGGATGGACTAGACTCAATTTTCTTTGCAAAACAGTACGTTGCAAACAAACAGCCCATCTTCAATTTTTCCGAGTTTTATGTAAAATCCAATTCTCCTTCCAACTAGATGGGTTATTTCATATGTGTCATTGACATTTCGTTTCACTACATACAAACTCCACATTGTTGTACACTACATCAAAATCTGTGGAAAAAAGATTTGGAATTTTTATTACAAGTTATTCTTTCACACACTCACTCCTAAATGTTGCTGGATACTCAACTGAAAGAAATGAGAGATCACTATTACCATACGTATTAGCTATTTATTTACAATCAGTGTACCATCCCCCACCCATCCGTGATGAATTATGCATTACCAAAAGACTAGAGCGTTGAACCGTGAGCGTATCATGTACAGCCTTTAGTATAGTTTAAGATAAATTGCTAAACCACACACATATACACACACAAGCATTAATTTTACCGCATTATCAAAGTCAACACAATTGATGTTCACCACTGTGTAAAGAGAAAATAAGCCTAATTATTTTTTAGCAGCAGGAAGGGTGAACAGATAAAAATAAAGCTTCCTATGAAAACGAAAATGCAAAGCCAATAACGCTAAACCGAGACTTCTAACCGACCAAGGTCTCTAATTCTCTAATTGGGTTAACTTATTTTGTTATTTTATCTTTGACGCTTGCATTTTTCAAATTTGTATGCGTCCTCATTTACCTACTCGGACACTCACTGTTGGTCGTCCCCTTCCTGCTGCAGTACCGTAATTAAATCATTATTATATCAATAATAACACTAGCCATGGAATCTCATACAGCTAAACTAGCTCGACAGCGACTTGAGACAATTAAGAAATATCTTCCCATCCGTGATTCTGTCAAACAGCAACTACAACAACGTCAGGAAGCTAGAGTGGAAATTGCAGAGGATACAGCAGAATTATTTAAATCAATCACAGAGGCTACTAAAGGTCTTCTTCCCACGTTAGATCAAACCGTTGAAGCAACTGGGAAAATAGCAGAAAGAACTAAGAAAACAAAAAAGATTCTAAGAAAACTTCCTGAAACAGCTGTGGCTCAGCTACAAATACAAGAAGAAATAAAACAAGTACTTGAGAGTATTGACAGAGTTCATGAGGAGGTCGGCGATGTAAGGGATCTTGTTACACCAAAACCATAACACCAAAACCACCAGCCCGATTTACCGGAGATATATCATCGCCAGGAAAATCGACATTCAGCCCACCTCGTATTGAGGAAGAAGAAACAACTAGAAGTGATCTCGTCGCTCCTGGTACAGGTACCAGGGAAAGTGGCCTTATAACCTCATCTCCCAATAACGTCCTTGCCGATGTTGTACGATTAGAAATTCTGATTGGCGGAAAACGAGTCGGCAATAATTCATCAGAAATCATTAATGAAGCAACTGTTATTTGTCAAAGATTATTACAGGAGGTAGCATGGACATTAATGTTTATCAGTCCCTCATTGATGAAATCGTTGATGATTATTACCGCTGTGATTGAGGGTATGCAATTAGATCAGTGACAAGAAAATAAGATGATTATACATAATGCTCAACGTGGACCTGTAATGGTCAGGGTGATAAATTCGCAATTACCTACGTATAATGCGATCTACGGTGATGGAGACGGGAATGTTGTTCACGATATATTAAGAAGAATAACCCCAAAAGCAATACCGATTGCAAAGCAACTGGGAATGAAAGCTATTGACGTTGTTTGTGATAAAGGTATTGGAGATGTTGCCGGTAAAGCACTATCGGCAATCAGGGATTGTCTAGCACGATTAATACGCAGATCACCACCAGTAAAACCTCAGCCAGTAAAATCACCCAGCACTGAAGTGATGTCTGCAAATGTTAGTAAAATAATAAATGAAGCTGCAAATCAAAACCTAGCAGAGTTGGCTGGTGTACCCATGTCAGAAAAAGAAAAAATATAACTGCTAGTCTAATAGCGGGAAGTGGTCTTCGTGTTAGACGATAAGAAGTATAATAAAATGTTCAAACGTGTATCTGATCCAGCATTTGACATGGATGCGCCAGTTCTCAAGGATGAATTTGTGCGTGATTATCAATATTGTTCTTATGACGCACGTGTACCTAACGCACGTGGAAGAATCGAATTGCAAGTTCAGCATACAAGTAGATATTTCTTACCCGCTGTGTCATTCACTGAGATTGAAGATAGACTAATGAAAGCAGATGATACAGCATTCGGAATTGGTAATCGAGTTGGTTTTGTTAATAATGGCGTCATGGTGTTATTTAACAGTGCCACGTATAGCATCGATGGACGAAATTTTAAATCATGCCTGGAAAACGTCATGTCGCAAAGACGATACTTGGCCTTGCAAGATACAGCGATGATTACTCGAGATCAGCTGGTCCATCAATTATGTTTGCAAAGGATACAACTGATCATCCAGAAAGCAGAAACGCAACACTAAATGGAAACTTCAACTTGGGATTCGCATCACGTCGATCAATATTGAACGGCAATGAAGAATTTTTATGTGTGATTCCACTATCGCAATATATTTGGATTCTGTAGAAATGTTAGAAAAGCTATATTTGCTGCTAAACACACTGTGGTACTTGTCAGATAAGCCACCGACAATGATGCAATATGGCATGCTGCCATTGATGCAAGTAAAGTAATACTAACAAAACTTTCGTTGTGGATGCCGTTAATAACTCCATTACTGGCCGAAGAACGACGGTTGCTCTCTTTTATGGATCATGGTGGTAAATCAACATTGTCATGGTTGACGATGACCACAGACGGTATTCAAAGTAATGTTGCTGGGTTATTCACATGGCAGATAGTATCACAGCAGGGAGTGTCAGCACTACGACATATATTCATCGCGTTTCAGGAAAATGCCAGAGTAGATTCGCAGGAAAGAAATCCAATGATATTTGACACGCTTGGGGTTAGTGAAGTTTCTTTGAGGATAAATGGACATCAAACACCTCCTGAAGATATATTATTGAATTTTGAACACAATCATGTAGCACGTGCTTATCATCCGTTGATGACATTTATGGGGCGTGATCAGAATGTGGATTCTGGTTTGCAAATATCTCAGCGTGATTTCACAACATTATATTTCTCACTGGAACACTTGGATTTGCTCAATCAGTCGTTGACATACATTTCCAAGCTCATGTTTGCACGAGTACCTGCTGACATACCTGATCCACCAGCTATTTCTGGTGGTTATAGAGTGGTCGCTGTTATACTCTCAGACAAAATAATTTTGCATGAAGGTGTTCGTGGTCGAATGAGAATCATTGATGCCCTAGTGGAAAACATGCAATTAAATCGCTCATGATATTATAATGTCATATCATCATGTTAGTGTCAGTCTGAATCCTGGTCAGATTAAAAAGCTACAATCAGTATCAGAAAGGAACTGTGGAATAATAGTATTACTGAAATCAGAACAGATCGCAGGTGGTCCAAATAAACTATCACTGACAGAACGTCAACTCAGGCACTTCAATGAATCCAAACGATCAAAGACCGGCGTTACATTTAAACTTTCTGCGGGTGCCATTAAAGATATCGCTAGATGGGTGATATATTTTCACTTCTTGCAGCTATACCAGCGTTGATAGCCTCTTCAGCCCCAGCTGTTGCAAAAGCAGCTGCACTTGGTGCTGTTGGAACTGCTGCTGGGATGGCATTAAAGAAAGCAACAGGACAAGGACTAAAAACTTCCAAAAAAGGGAAAGGTCTATGACTGCCAGGAACTCCCCATTCGTGGTACGTTCAATCCGTTCGCTGATCTGGTCTTAGACTCACTGGTAAACTTTGCTGATGCTTCCCATGTCCAATTTTGATTTACTGGATGCTGCTAAAAAATTAGACATCAAAAACTTCAGTTTTTATGCCTGATCAATTACCAAAACAAACAAACCGTGTTTGCAACCGGTATCATTAATCTCCATCGAAGTTCTGGTCCAGGCACTCATTGGGTTGCATACGCGATTGATCCATGTGAAGTTGTTTATTTTGATTTGTATAGGTTGGCACCACCAAAAGAATTTTTAAAATATGCTGGCGGACTTTAAACTCGTATCTGGTATTCAACATTACCAACACAGACAATAACTGATCCGCCAATATGTGGCCGTGAAGTACTGGCTGTGCTCGACGCTGTGTCAAGGTCGCTGACGCCGCCTCTTAAAGTTGTGTACGAGTATACATCGTCGTCCAATGTTTTAAACAGGTTTTAGTGAATATACAATGGTAGATATTTACGGAAGATCAGCTCGGAGTTTTGCTCAGGGCAAAACTCGAGGTGACTTATTTAAATACGCAACCCTTGACGAGGTCAAGAATGAGTTCTCTAATCTTTTGAATCTCGCAAATGTGGACCAAAATGATGTTGTTTTTACAGGATAAACAAGGACGATTAAAGACAAAGCAATATCCCGTTGACAGAGATTATTCTGCGGGTTCCAGATGGGATCGAAGATAACTTAGTGGTGTTTGCTAGAAAAGGTAAAATTAAAAACTCGGAGGTATCAATCTTAACACTCATGGGAGAAATTACTGGACGCATCAGAAGGATTGGAGATATTATGTATGGCGATCTCAACAGGAGCATAAATACAATTATTAATGTGAAAGAACCAAAATCAGACGATGATGTGGCAACAAAAAGGTACGTAGACAGCAACAACAACACTGAGAACTGAGATCGATAATCGTTTACTATCCGCCGGTGATACAATGACTGGATCTCTCAATATGGCTAATAAAACAATTACTGGTCTTAGAGAACCAGAATCAAACGACGACGACGCAACGAAGAAATACGTCGACGATAGCAACATCCCGATGATGACCTCGTTAATAACAATCAATGAATGAATGACCACATTTAGATCTGAATTTGCTACTCATGTAGCCGCGTTTGTAAATTTTCGTAGAAACACAAATAGAGCCATTACTGATTTTTTTTGGAAGTCAAGCAGTCGCCGACATCAAACTCTCTGACATAAAAAACATTACCGATGATGTAGTATATCCAGTAGCGTCTGGATCAGCATTATGGACACCACTCAATAAATCCATCATACATACCGCTAAGGTTATCGGCATATTCAGTTTCTCAGTAATCGGCACTATGACTTTATAATATCTAAGACGACGACACGGCGTTATCCAGTCCAACTACGTCTGGAACTGTGTTAGTGATATTGAATCAAAACGACGAGGGAATACTTGTGGTGGAACCCGAACAAAGGGATCCCATGTTGTACTATTGGTGTCTTGAATTAGTCGCTAAACTACCACCTACTGAAAATTTAGTAATTTATATAATGATCTAACCAATCGACGTTCAACATTTCAGAAACGAGCAAGTCTGTTCGTGGCATACCCAACTGAAAAATATCATCGACTAGTATACAGTAAAACAAAACAATACCGCAGACGTGACGCTGTTACTGATATAATTGTATACTCTGCATCTGCGGTCATCTCTGGAACAGTAACGGTCATCGGCGCATTATCAGCCACGTACATGATAGCACCAGTGATAGGAATTGGTGTTTCATTTGCAACAGGAATTGCTGGTATTCTTAATATCATCGCAAAAAAAAAAAATATCCACGTGCGCGGTTGATAAATTACACGAATATTCAATAAAGTTGCATACAGCGACGCTAGCATACTCCAAATTATCTTCGTTGATATCATCAGGTCTCAACGATGGAATAATATCAGATCAAGAATTCACGGAAGTCATTCAGATTTACCATAAGGCCCTGACTGTGTCAAGAGACAAGATAGAATCTACGAAAAACGATATTAGGCCTCCGATTTAAAACATGATAGTGTCGTCATCAGAATTACTACAACAGATCGTCGCTAATACAACTCCGTCAAAAACGACGATGACATCAGCAGGCTCAACCAATCCTGAATTCAATGTTAGATTTCCAACTGCGATTCCAGCGAAGGAAATAGCACTAGCACAATTACGAGCGCATCATAGCTGGCCAAATATTAAATCAAAGTCATTTGGTGGGTTGCAAGCAAATAATTCACTGGTATTTGCTTATAAAAATAAACCCGATGGAACCCCCGATTGGAATGTTGTGAGTATACCTACGGGCAGTGATCAAATCGAACAAATCAACGATGAGTTTCAGCGGAGAATCAAATCTATCACAGGAAAAGAATCCAAGATCGTTATCACGGTTCACGAACCAACATTATCAGCCGCGATAGAAATAAATTCTCTAGTATATGCCGTCGATATATATCAGTCGTCGATTGGAAGTGTGTTAGGATGGCCAGAAGTTCCATCGGTTTATCAAGGACTACAAGAACAGAAACGTGACTATACTTCAGACGACAAAAATACTTTGGAGCAGGCTATATAAGATATGAAGTCCTGTGGGTGTATGTAAGCGAGAGTTCGACGCCTAAAACGGGTGCTGAAGTTAATAGAGATGGAACCACAGATATATACTGGGAGTTTAAAACATCGTTAGGTTATGAGGATTTATTTCGTTTTATACATATTAAAAATGTATTTAATGATATTGTTGTCCATTATAATGCGAGTATAGATGAGCTACGCAAAAAATTTGGAAAGTACGTAATAGAGTAACCCAATGAGAAACTTCGTGAGGACATTAATTCACAGATTAAACACACAAATAAAATCGGGGATGATCTTAACCCTCCAACAGCAAACTTGTACAGTCTGTTATTAATTCAACAGATACATTTACCAATCATCATACCAATGATGGTATCGAACACTCAATAAACAAGAGTTTTAAAAGATAATGGCAGTATCTGAAGCTGATTTACCAAACTTTAGATTTTACGGAAATCTTGTCAAACTCAGAGACATTTTCGATGAATATTTTCCAGCGATATTAGAATCATGGAGAAAAATAGCCCCACCGGCAAACATCCACAAGCGAAACAATGATCCCACGGTGGAGGTCGTCATATTTCACCAGGTGCTGTTGCGATCACATCAACGATTGCAGTCAGTCTTGTATGTGATGCGATTGATGACAGCTATCAAGTAGATCTTGAAAAATCCTGTCAGGCCCAGCAGGGATACACTTTATACACATTTACACCTCAAGCACCCCCTGGATTTTTGATTGTATTCGAATCTGTTAATCCAGTTTTTCTGCGATGTCATAATCGCTATTGTCACGGATACATTTCAAAAATATTGACCAGCGCGGATACTTGCTTGATTTAAAAGTAGAATTTTTGAATATAAATTTGTATGTACGTTCATAGAGCGTCATCGTAGATCTTCACGCTCATAGACAATTTTGAAAAAAAAAGAAAAAATTCTTCTGCTTCTGAGTCGAAGTTCTACGAACTCACAAACAATTATTTATGTGGCATTACATAATGTACCAACACGCGAGAGTTTTTGTATACAACAAAGAGGTACTCGAAAGTGCAGTCAGAACAATCTTGGCACTATCCCCTCTTGACAAAGTCAAGGCAGAAATATTTAGTGTTAATATACTTATTGATGAATACGGCGATGAAAAATTTTTGCTAACGCAGGAACAGTTAAATGATCTTCAGCGAGAACATATTATTACGATTGTGTGCGATAGAGATCAAATTTTGAATTATGCACATTCTTGCCTTAAATTTGATAAGCTTAAAAAAATATTAGATTAGATATTCTGATTCAGAACAAAAAAAAATATTATTTTACTATAGTCAGAAATGAATTATTCCTCTTGTTTCACACTTCACTTTGTTTAGCTTTTGCCACTTACTTTCACTTTCACAGTCCGTTACAACTTTCTCTTTGTTTATCTGTTACAATCACTTTCACGTTCACAATCCGTTACAACTTTCACCAGTGACTTTGTCACCGTGTTTAGCTGTTATAATCACTTTCACTTTCACCAGTGACGTCGTTTCTGATATAATCCTTGACAGATTCATTGGGTTTACAATCGGACATAATCTTTTTTGACTGTCCCACACGAGCATTCACAATCTTTTTTGTTTCATATTCTTGAGACAATTCTGATCTAATTTTCTCAATCGCATGTGGAGAGTGAAACGAATTGTTCAACTTGTGTATCATCGACGGTCACCAAGAACTTCTGTCATTGACTCCTGGAGTAATTTTATAAACCGGTATTCGGCTGGTAATGTATATCTACCTTGGTATCTTCATTCCTGCAGTGATTCAAAATCATAAATAATTTTTTCAGGCTCAAGTTTATCAGAGGTTTGTATACCGCCACGTTGTAATTTTTCAATCGCAGAAAAAATAGCATTAATATTTTCGTAATTCATTATATAATAAATATCTGTTTATAAAGAAACAAAAATATTTACGCAACACGTATTTACGAATATGTAATTATTACTTGTGTGTTAGTTTTAAATTCTTTTTTTTTTTTATTTTTTTTTGTTTCATTACATTTTATTATAATGATAATTTTCACGGGATATGACCATTTTCGAAAAATCACTACTCTGTTTTGACCTGATTTGAACGTAAAAAGTATTACATTATCAATATTTTTAGCTCACCTTGGTTGAGACTTTTTTGTAAACACTAAGCGAAAATGATTCGCTATTGCCAAAGTCATGTTCTGCTTGCGTGATAGTTCTAATTTGTAAACAACTTTTTTTTATTGAATCTTACAGTAATATTCGTTAAGTTCTTTCAAGGCTTACGTGTCTATCGGCTGTGCGCTTTTACTGCGTTGTTCCATCTGGGTGACCACGTGGGCCACTATGTGATCTAAAATTGAAGGTTTAAATCTCAGTGTTTTCTGGTTCAGTCGTATTTCTACACCTCAGAGCTCAAGGTGTTTTATTGTTGATGTCCGTTTGTTCTGTAGTTCATCTATTTTTTGGAATTGAATAGTTTATTCTCCAGGAAACTTCACAAGTGCTCTTTCTTTATAAACGTTCTGGGAGAAAACATTCACTTCATGGAAATTTATTCTGGAGTTCTAAACGGGAACATTATAAATTGCGATTCGACGAGGATCTGTTGCCATCAGTACAACGAACTCATCTGACGTCATCGCCTTCCATATTGGAACTTCATAGAGATTCGAACCTGGATTCAATTAGTACTGTTTAGTGATAGGACTTGTATTTTTCAATTCTAGGGTTAATTTTTGGATTTTTGGAAATGAATTTTAAAATAAATTGTTTACAACTGAGCTGACGCAAGCCAAGAATGACCTTGATTACGACTAATTTCTGAACCAAGGTCAGGAACTGGGTCAGCTAAAAATATGATATAGCAATAGACTGCGTGTTTATCAGGTCAAAACAGAAAACTGAATTTTCCACAAAAAAAGCCAAATCCAGTGAATAAAGTTATTACAATAACATGTAATGAAAATGAAAATAAAATAAAAGAGAATTTAAAACTAACACATAAGTAATTAAATTACATATACGTAACACCAGGAAATCCAACAGTAGCTCACACAACGTGGCTTATTCGCTACTCGTTTTTCTCTTTTTTTCTCAATTATTATCCCTGATAACATCTAGAGGAAGCAAGGAACCTGACAGATTCAGAAAAACAAGGATAATAATGAAGGAAAAAATAATTATTTCTTGAAAGCGTTTTTATCTGTCTACCTTCGCCAATAACAGTCATTTCCCCTGATTATATCAGGACTGTGCCGATGACTCTGTCATTGACTTTGTCATTGAACATTGAATCTCTCTGACATACAATAGAGTAAACTTCAGGAGTGAAATGCTGAAATATTATGTTTTGTTTGTAATGCCAATTTGGTTATTTGCGACATGCTGTACCGAAGATGGAAAAAAAAATTATTTATAGGCGAATACTATTGTAAAATAAAAGAGAGGTTACTCTTAATCTCTCTGCATATCCTTGACAAAGTTATTCCCTTCTTTGCTACGATAGAGTAAAATTCAGAATTGAGATACTTAAATATTATGTTTTGTTTGTATTTTTTTTTTGAAAATGTAGAATTAAATATACCCTCCGCCACACGTTGTACCGAAGCTGGAAAAATACAGAAATATTTGGAAGCTGCATATAATGATTGCAATGCTATTTTTTTTTCGCCTGTCTCCACATTCACAGATATAACCGGCCTTGCAGATTTATAATGTTTGCCCCAGTTTTTCCTCGTTCACAATTCTGACTTTGTGTAATAGCTTGCAAATTATTCAAAGAGTTATTTTTTGAATCTGAATCAATATGATTGATCACAACACCCTTTTGGATCAATCCGTGAAAACATTCATAGATAAATTTATGACAGAAATATCACTTTTCCCAGCAGTAAATCTGAGATAACCAGCACTATCAACTGAACCGTCTAGTTTTTTAGTCGACAGTTCCAAATTACACCATTAAGACACACTTCATAATTTTTCATTATGGGATGCGTTACAAATTCATTTTGCTCCATTTATATAGTAATAGTATGTCTCAATAATTATTTTATTAGCGTGAAAATCTGGCGAGATAATCCTCACCGTTTATTATGCCAGCGACGCTGCTGCCGGCGTTCTTTTTTTGTCATAATATCGTTTTAGCTCTCCGTATTTTTTTTACACCGCATTCTACTCACAACTGCGTTTTCCCCCGGACTCCTTTGCTACATTTTAAACATGGTTTTGGTCCTAGACTCCCTCGCACGCTTTGTAGGTGGATATCCACAAAATTCATTTATACAGAATTGTTACAAGTTGTAGAGCCAATCCTCAACCACTTACAGTTATTCTTTGCTTGCGATATCATTATATATTATGAAAACGCTAAAGCGAGTTCAGAACATTTTTAAATATTTACGATATTTGCAGAAAATGGAGCTACAATCAAAATGAGCTGGAAAAAAAAATCAAAATTTCCAATAAGGGTGAAGACATTGAGATTTTGTACGAATCAAAATATAAATCGAAGGGAACTTGACAGAGACCATTGATCATAACGCGCATGGACGATGGATGTAACAATATTTCCACGAGAGAGAACTGTTAAATTTTATGAGCCCTGTATCTGTAAAGAATCTATGATCAGTTTGTCGAATCTTGATCAGAATATACCCAGACTTTCAGTTGCTGGAGGAGATATTAATATCCTAACGGCTGGAATACTACATACAAGGATGCCATTCAGTTTTCTTTGAGTGTTCTGAGCTCTGGATATCCAACAGACGAGGTGACCAGAGTTGCGATAAATGGACCCTTACCAGATTTTGACTTAACTGGATGTGCGTGTATTGAATTGTTTTCATTCACGGAAAATCTCCATCTGATTGATTATGTTTGGTTTGGTCATCATTTTTCAGAAAAATGTTGGGCTCCAATAATGCTATTACGATATATGCTTGATGATGGAATTTTAGTATCGTTAACTGTTAGTGAAGCAATAATATCGTATCGTCCACAGAAACAAGTCTGGTTACCTTTAGTTGAGAGATCTGTTCTTGACGAAATCTTTGAGCGTAATCCCGGTGAAATGGAATATGAAAATAAAATTGGAAATGATCTCGGCAGAGAAATTTTCAGTAAATTTACTCAGGGTAGTTCATGTGATCATAAACGACATTGTTGTCGACTAATCATCGACGATGCCGAACTAGATTTTATAATTACTGATAAAGCAAAGAAAGGTGCATTTATACACCGGAATAATGCTTACTTGTCGGAGGGAAATAAATTAGGTACAACTGTAATGTATATTGATGGTGACTCATCACAGTTTACTCATTTAAGATCTTCGATGTTAGCGTATGTTTCAATAAATTTATTATCGATGATAAACAGATTTCCTGATACCGCGGTTAGAGGTGCCACAGATTCATTTTATGTGAATAAAAAGTATGTGGATTTGTTAAAGATTGGTACCGATGCATCATGGGGCGAATGGAGAATAAAACCAGAAAAGATACTTAGTTATTCTGAATCAGCAGACGTTGAATCTAAGGATAAATACCACAAGAATTATCAAATTTCCTTATTATCATCAGCACCATCGGTATATGATCCCGTAGCTAGACATAAAACAGTTTATCTTAGCAGGTGTGGAGGTTCTGGTAAAACAACACGTGCGATTGAATTATTTTGGAATTTTGATATGGTTGTTTTGATGCCTACACATAGACTCGCCAGAGAAATGAGTGAACGTGGAGTGAAATCCTATACTTATCACAGTTTCTTCAGACGGAAATACATTCCCATGATCATTATTTGGGATGAAATATGCACAGTATCGCTAGATATGTTAGAAACGTTTCTTGATTGGTTATTGACTCGAAACACCGCTGTGATCATGTGTGGAGATCATGGTCAACCACCACCTTTTGTTGGATCATCTCCGCATGAATGGCTAAAAACGTTTGTAGATTATTATGAGGAAATAACTAATGATTACCGAGCGCTTGATCCAGAATTATGGGAGTTTAAAAAATTAATCAGACTACAGCCAGAGAAAATACAGTGTAAAATAATGCGTGAAGTAATTCCAGAAACCTCTATGAATGATTTTTGGAATATGTGGAGTACTGCTGATTTCATAGTTGCAAGTAGAACGATAATTCGTGATTCACTTCAACAACACTTATTTCTGTTACATAAAGAAAATTCTCAGATCTACCTGTACCATTGTGATATCGCCCAGCAGATACGCAAAGACAGAATATTGATGTTGAAATTCCTGGAATTAATGTGAAACAAAATCTTGTGTTAAATGATATTGTTTTGGTTCCTGTGAATGTTGTTGAGAGCGCGCTAATTATGGATAAATCTCCATGGACGCTAGGATATGCTTTTTACGATTCATTCGTAACAGGGATTAACTATTTCCGATACAAATATTTGGATTGTCGATGATTTTATTGAATGGTCAAATTTAGTTTATCTGGTAGTGTCTCGAGTCAGAAGAATGTCTCAGCTGCGGAGTTATCATAGACTTCACAGTAAATAATAATCAAACAACCAGCAATGGCGATGATGTAGTAAAGACAAAGTTAGCTGGTTATAAGCAATGTGACAAAAAAATAAGCGCGACTTTGATCTCGATGCTGAATTTATCATGACACTGGAACATCGACAGAATAATCACTGAGCGAGCTGTAACACAGTAATGTTGTGGCTGCATTCAAATAATAATCCAAAACAATTCACCGTGGATAGAATTAATAGTAGTCTTGGTCATACACGCAAAAATGTCATGCTGACCTGTCTTAAATGTAATCGACGTCGGGGAGCTGGTGTGCTTCACAAAAGTGAAGGCGTATCTTCAGGAATTTCTTGCAACACGTACAAATCCACGTTTGGAGCAGTGAATCTAGTCTGTAAATTGCAGATCTACCTGTGGATCTTACCACGCTGGAAATTGTATGTGTGGTCTCCATACTACGTCTGTCGCTCATTTTTTACTATCTTCAAGTTCACCAGGTTCATATAAATATCTGACAGTCATATTGCCTAGTACTGGCTGTTTTGAAAAAAGTCATGTCGTTGTATTGGTATATATTGTTTGTGATGGCATTGATGGGTTTCATAGAAATTGCACGAGTAATTTCATTATTTAATGCAGCTATCATACTTGGTAGTATTGCAACCCATTCACGAGATCTCATGTCTTTCTGAACTTTGTTCAGGAATATATCCTGCGCATACCGATATCCAATAACCGCTCAGCAAGTGTTCGATTAAATGTTCAACGATTGCCTGATCGCGATGAATTGCGGTATGTTCTCGTCTAATTTTGACGTTATGTTGTTTCATCAGAGATGATACTGCACCAAGAAATTCTTTGCCAGAATCAACCTGTAGCAAATGTGGCCATCGTAGACGATCTTGTGGTCCGGATCCTCGTTGATAAATTCGTTCAAACGCAGATGCAACTTCAGCTGCTGTTTTAGTTGATAGCGGCTCTGCTTCCTTATATCTACTTGCCATGTCAACGAGAGTCAACACGTATTTGTATGTATGTGATTGATGTCTACCGGTTTTAATAGTATCATGTGGTAAAAACAAAATGCCTGATGAACCTCATTGGGAGTGCTGATACCAAAATGTGCGTACTGAATTTTTTTAGGTGGTGGTAGATAAATTTGCATATTGCCTGTCGTGCTAACCAATTTGCAACAACAGAGCGTGCGACACCTGACGCATCAGCAAGTTTACTAATCGCTACTCTACCCCTCCAATATCCTCTTGGGCTATAATAAATCGATTCTATTATTATGATAATAATCGGTTGATTAATTACCGACCCCTAGCATTAGTTTAACTTTCATCACAGATTTTATAAGGAAGCTAGCACGTTTTTAACTGAGAGATTTATTTTTTATGGAATTTAACGAGTGAATCAACTTCACGTCTGAAATATGTTGTTGTTGTAAATCTTTTTTTTTATACGCAACATCATGAACGTGGCATGCTTGATCAATCGCATTTATTGGATACTCTCCAGGTCTTGGTTGGTTTCGTTCGTCAAGTCGGATATCACGTCGGATTCCAGGACCACAATTATTATATAATGGAAGTTGTTTTTCGCCAGGATACTTAGCCCATGGAGCTCCTGGTAATTTTCCCAGTGAAACAGCGATATCTCCACCTGTTTCATTAGAGATAAATCTGTATTTGCTTGTACCACATTTTATACACTTGCCTGTAAGTGCACGCTTGTTATTCCTCATCGTTACTGTTGTTAATCCACTGGTGGGGGTGGAGGCTCTGCATCGCACACAATATAAATTTATATTATTTATTACATTTGTACAACACAGATATCATTGATTTTTCAGCGACACGAAAACAAAAGCCAGTCAAACGTCATCAAGCGCTACCAAATTCTATCAGAGCAATTATCAAAAGTCCATCTGGGTCTGCTAAGACGCAATTGTTGCTTAACCTGATAATGAGATGGCTCAAATGAGATACATTGTATTTAGTGGCACCATCTGTAGACGATCAGCGATGCTACAACGTGCTTAAAGGTTTTAATGAAAATGCAAAATTGTTGGACGAGGATGGTAATATTATTAACTTTATCACCGATATCGATGATCCTCCATCTGTGGATGATCTCGATGTATGTATTAATTATCTTGTAGTATACGATGATGTGATGCTAGACAAACAATCAAATCCAGCTCAGATATTTTCTCGAGGCTGACACAAAAACACGGACGTGATTTATGTTACTCAGCGATATACACAAATACCTAAAGTGATCAGAGATAACTGCAATCGTTTAGTTGTGTCTAATGGAGTCGATACACATACTCTGCGAAACATTCATCAGACTTGGTGTTCAGGGGACATGGATATGATTAAATTCAGAAATTTCTTCTCGCGCTCTCAAGCGATTCCTCATGGATTTATCACGATAAATTTATATGATCCTCGGTCGCGGTATCGTGTAGGTCTAGATAACATTTTTGGTTGAGAGACCTGTCACTTAACCCCGTCGCTACAGCAGCAGGGAGGGGACGACCAAACGTGAGTGTCCGGGTAGGTAAACGAGGACACATAAAAATTTGAAAAATAGAAGCGTCAAAGATAAAATAACAAAATGAGCTAACCCATTTAGAGACCTCGGTCGGTTAGAAGTCTCGGTTTAGCGTTATTGACGTTTGTATTTTTGTTTTCGTTGGAAGCTTTATTTTCGCGAATGGACTCTTCTGAAATGTGATCTATTCACCCTCCCTGCTGCTCTTTTTGTGTTTTTCAAAATCTATTATGGAGTTCCTGATGGAAAAAAAACATGTAATTAACCCGAATGTGAAGCGAAAACCAGTTTATTTGTTGGAAAACTATAATCAAGTCAAAAAAGAATGTCCCGAGGTCACTTTTCCTGACATATTCAAATGTTCCATTAAAATCTTGCTCAATTTCCAGCCAGATTTGAAGGAATGCTCCCTGAAATCCACGATGCGCAATTCTTATTTTCGCGCTGCTATCATATCTATTTCCTAAGGTGGACGGGGTCCAATTACTAAGTTAATACACGATGAAACAGGTCAATTACTAAGTTAATACACGATGAAACAGGTCATTTTTGTCGGGCAGTATCCAACACCCATAAATCAAGGAAAATAAATCGAGAAAAGTAACTGCTTTACACCAAAAACAGTTTGCCAAATAAAATGTTGATCTACAAAGCTTAGTAAACCCAGTGTTCGGCAGTCTGCTATCAAAATAAGGTTTGCTGGAAATATATAAATTCTTTCGATTTTCCAGACTTTTGAGCAAAATAAAATTGAAAGATAATAAATATGTCTTCTTAGATTGGACAAAGGAATCAATTATAAGTAAGTGAAAAGGGCTAATGTGTAATATTTCGTATTCGCTAATACAGCCAATGAAAGTTCATATCCTGAGAGTTTTAGTAACGGCAACCAAATACAGTAATTATCCGGAATTGATAAAAGTAGTGAACGGCGAATGTTTGCTCTCTCGTATTTGAATATGCTTGGTTTTCATTTGATTCTTAAATAAAACAAAATACAAAATCCATTTCAGTATCAGTGCATATTATTAATGGACACTCGAAGTCACCTTCCGCTTATTTTGTGCAGAATCAATATTTCTGAAATACATAATACTATTTCATCAGAATGGATGAATCAACATTTTAACGTTTGGCAATGAGCGCCATCTTCAACATGATTTAGCATCTTGCCTCCTGACTATCCTGACTTTAAAATCGTTTGGACTGTACGTGAATCCTAGATGTCCTTCCAAGTCTGGAAGCTGACGAGGATCGTCTGGAAGAAATTGGAATTTCTGCATCATGGAGGTTAGAAAAATGAACAACTCCATTTGAGCAACTTTTTCTCCGATGCAAATGCGTCTTCCACACGAAAATGGAATGAACTCCTCTGGTTTTATAACCTGTCCGGAAGAATCCAAAAATCTTTCGGGACTAAATACTCCCGGGTCTTTAAAGATGTCGCTATCATGAAATATTGAATGTAGATTTATCAAAATATTGCTTTCTTTTGGAATCCTGAATCCCTGGAAGTAAACATCTCTGGAAACTGCATGTGGGACAGCTAGTGGCGCTACAGCCGCTATTCGCAGTGTTTCCATTATTGATGCTTCAGTATATGGGAGATTAGATCTGTCGTTTAAAGACGGGAACCTTTCCAAACCCAAAACCGTTTGGACTTCGTCGAAACATTTCTCTTGAACATCTGGATAGTGGAGAAAATATAGTATTACCCACAGCAATGTTGTTGACGTAGTTTCTGTTCCTGCTCCGAAAAGATCTCCAACCAAAGCCGTAAGTTGCTCCTTGCTGTATGTATTTTCTTCTTTGCTCGACAGTGTGGAGTTCCTTTTCATCTCAGTTAGATAAAGGTCCATAAAATCCCGTGGATAATTTTCATCAAGAGTTGATTGATGGCTTTGGTAAAGATCTTCACAGAATTTCAGGAATACCTGTTTGTGCTCCACAATAGTTTTAGTTCCCAGTAGATCTCCCGGTAAATACTGCAGAAACGGAAAGCAATTCATGAGAATACTTGCGTGTCCTAATTGCTTTGCATCCTCTGAAAAGTTGGCTATCACCTCTAAAAACTGTTTATCATCATGACTGAAACGCCTTCCAAACACTATACCGCAAATTACGTTGGACACACACGTGCTCAGGATGTCTTTCAGGTTGAGGGGAGCATCAGCGTTTTGTTTCATTAACTCGATTAATGTTTTCGCTTCATCAGCTATACAAACTTCAAAGGAGTTGCGACCAAAACCAAGTTCTTGAAGACAATTTAATGTAAATTTTCTCTGCATTTTCCATGACGCACCAGAGGTGAAAATGATCCCCTCGCCTTCCTTTATTTTATCCAACATAAAGTTGTGCGGCCTATCTGAAAAATCATTTCCTCGTGTAACTAAGGCTTCTTTAATAGTTTTGTAGCCATTCAACACAACCAACAATTGGCTCCCCATGTATACACTAAAAACATCCCCGTACTGTTTTCTCCATTTGCGGAACAAAAGAAATGGATTTCTCCCCGCTACCTGTGGAATATTCCCCAACAATGGTACAATTACTGGTCCCGGTGGTATATCGTTGGGTTTCCTTAAAGCATAACAGCAGAGCAAAAACACCACACAAAAAACTAATACAAATGTTATATCCATGTTCTGTAGTACTTCTGTAAATGCGTCAATGTCCATGGATATAAAAATAATGCAGTAATAATTACGACACAGTACTGAAAACACGACGTAATTTATGCGTCAGCAGTGTTCCATAAATAGGTCATGTACTGAAAGGTCGATGTTTTCTTGTATACTATACAAAAATAACTGAGGTATGAAATACAATCCGAATACATCTCGCAGACCCGTACAAAGAACACGGGTGTATTTGAAAATGTAGATATCATTGATAAAGGTTTATTTGAAAGAAGAATAATAATTAAAAATATAAAAATATAAAATGAATAGAAGTTTATGTACCCTTTGTCTTATGACCAACTAGTTTTCAGTCATCGATTGGAGCTAGTTAAAGTACGTCTAACTAGTTTTGATTACTATACATTAATATACATTGGCACTCAATTAGTGAGGGACAGGAACGGCCTTAACAAACGCGGGGTCCAATTTGGAATTACCTGTGAGCACGGCATTTGGGAATAAACTTTTAAACAAATTTTTTATGATACTGAACTTAAAATTTTCTTCCCTAGCTTTAAAATTACTTTCTCTCAGTAGATATATTTTTAAAATTACTAACGGTCGGGGTCCCTGGGAGCGCGGGGTCCGATTGGAACAAATCGGTGCAGTCGACTTAAGGCCGGCCCTGATGAGGGACATGGCCGGCTGTCTTGCTAATCGGTAATTTTAGATGGCAGTGCATGCCAGTAAGTCCCACTTAGGAAACTCTTTTGATTTTATCTGACATTGCAGGTATATTGTAGTGCAGTAAACGTTTGATATTTGAATAACAACAAGTATTAATTCGTGCCTGAAATGACATGTGTCGTGCCAAACGTAGCAGAAAGGTGGGCGTATCTCTTCTAAATGTACAGAACGTCGGAATGCGTGAGTACATGCCTTAAGGCGTGGCAGAGCTGTATTTACAAAGTGGTCACCATTAAGCAAACTGTAACTTAACATTTATTTATTTCTGTTTTAATGATAAAATATTTTATCAATGTATTAAAAACAGTCATCATCATGAACATGAAGTAGTGACCATAAATAATAATTTGTCTTTGTCCTCTTCAGTTATTTTTTCGTACTGTTACGAATTGTCTATTAGTATTTGAAATACCTCTGTTGGTTAGACTGGTAATGACGTTAGGATTTAATTCAAGTGTTAAACATGTCACTCGATTTCTGTAAATATTCGTTTCTTAAATGATGCTTCCCAGTTTCATCGATACACCATTTGGCAACAAAAGCACACCATTACCACCATAGTCCAATTTCACTCTTGAAGTTGTTACGTATGGTTAAAACAAGATGGGTTCGTTTATTTCATAACCTTGCTCCCGTGGCATTATTAGCTTCATTACCTTTCCAACAGCATCTAGTACTGTCGAAACAGACTATATCATAGATGTTCTGTTTTGTACCTGGACACCTCAAATACAGAATGCATCAGACCTAATGCTTTCGATTAATTTGTCTACTCCATCATCTGTTGTTGTTGTTGTTGTTGTTGTAGGGTTTAACTCCATTTTTCAGCACAAGATAGGCTATACATGGCGGCCAGTATAAATGGTGGAGGAAGAACCCGGGATAACCCCGGAAAGAACCACCGACCCACGAGAAACTCCTGGCATGCTTTCTCACATAGCCACATTGGCCGAATCCGAGACTAGAACAGCAGCAGAGGGGGTGGACTCTACAACTTTTTCTGACCTTATCGATGAAAAATAAAGGTTCCTACAAAGACTGGAAACAAAGGTCAATAACGTCAAACCAAAGCCGCTAACCGAATAAATTTCGTTGTGCTGAGACCGCGTCGAGGAAATCTTGTGGGTGTTACTTATCGTTGACGTATTTTTTTAAAAAAATTTTAGGCGTGTTTTCTTTGCCTGTTGCACACTCATTTTTTGTCGTTTCACCCCTCCCCTGCTGCTGTGATTAAATTACCGTGCATCAATATATGATCGGTGAAGCTCACTCAGCTAGACTAGCTCCAGAGCGATTAGAGGCAATTAAGAAATATCTACCTGTCCGTGATTCTGTCAAACAGCAATTACAAGCGCGCCAACAAACACAAGAAGAATTTGCAGTATCCGCAGAAGAATTATTTAAACCTATTACAAAGACTACTAAAGGTCTTTTACCGACACTGGAGTAAACCGCTGAAGCAGCTGGAAAAATAGCAACGCGAACCAAGAAAACAAAAAAGATTCTATGAGAACTTCCGGTTGAAATTGCTGCAGCTCAGCCACCGCCAATGCAAGAAGAAATACAACAAGTACTTGAGAGCGTCGATAAAGTTCGTAAGGAGGTCGGTGATATAAGGGATATTGTTGCGCCGAAACCAAAACCAATATCAAAACCATCAGCTCAATTAACCGAAGAGGGTCGTAAGATACTTCGAGAAAACACTGTAGCGGTTGCCGCAATAGGATATCAATATCGTGATAAATTATTAGATCCAGACACCGCAGATATTCCAGAATCAAAACGGGTTCCTTTTATATTTCAAAAGTCTCATCATAAAATCACTGGTGAATACAAGAATAAATTTGCAGAATTTGAGAGACAAGTGGAAGAGGTTTAAAGAGCGCCATTAACCAAAGATATATTGTTGCCAGGAAAATCGCCATTCGGCCCACCTCGTATTGAGGAAAAAGAAACAACTGGAAGTGGGATTAATACAAGTACAACTGGAAGTGGTCTTGTTACTTGTCCCGGTAACGTTCTTGCCGACGTAGACAGATTAGAAATGTTAATCGGTGGAAAACGAGCTGGTAATAATTCTCCAGAAATCATTAATGAAGCAGCTGCTATTTGTCAACGATTATTTACAGGCGGTATCATGGATATTAACGTGTATCGGACCCTCATCGATGAGATCGCCGATGATTATTACAGTGCTTAAGCAGTTAGATATAATTGTTATAATAAAATGATCATACACGCTTCTCAACGTGGACCAGCTATGGTCAGGGTGATAATTTCAAGATTACCTGTATACAAGACATTTTACGGAGATGGACTCGGTGATGTTGTTCAGCGTTTATTTTCGAGGATAACCCCAAAAGCAATACCAATCGCAAAGCAACTAGGAATGAAAGCTATTGACGTTATTCGTGAAAAAAGGTATTAGCGCTGCTGGTGACGTTGCTAGTAAAACATTTTCTACAATCAAGGATAGATTATTACGATTAGTACACAGACCACAAATAGTCCGACCCCTACCAGTAAAATTAACCAGCACTGAAATGATGCCTGCAAACGTTAGTAAAATAATAAATCAAGCCGCAAATCAAACATTTGCGACATTGGCTGGTGAAACAGAAAAAAATATAACCGCAAGTCTGATAGCAGGAAGTGGTTTTCGTGTTAAACGATAACCAATAACATAAAGATGTTCAAACGCATGCCTGATCCCGCATTCGACATGGACGCACCAGTTCTCAAAAATAAGTCTGTGCGCGATTATCAGTATTATTCTTATGATGCACGACAGCCAAGTCAGCGTGGACGAATTGAGCTGCAAGTTCAGGACACAAGTAGATATTTCTTACCCGCTGAAGCATTTATTGAAGTAGAAGGCAAAATTTTAAAAGCAGATAATACTGACTATGGAGATAATATTAGTGTTGGTTTTGTTAATAATGGCATCATGGCGTTGTTTGACAGTGCTACATACATCATCGACGGAAGAAATATTGAGTCAATTCAAAAAGACGTCGACGTTGCCTTGCAAGATACAGCGACGATTATTCAAGATCAGCTGGTCCATCAATGATGTTTACCAAGGATACTTCTGATCATCCTGAGTATAATCAGTATGATATAGGACGACCAAGAAACTTTGCTAGAAATGCCGACGCGGATGTCCAAAGCATGATTATTAATGTCGATCCAGATTACAACTTAGGATTTAGATCACGTCGAGCAATGTTGCAGGGTGAAAGAAGATTTTCATGTGCAATTCCACTGTCACATATTTTTGGATTTTGCAGAGATGTCAGAAAAGTCATTTTTGGAGCCAAACACACGGTTGTGCTCGTACGAAAAGCCACAGATGATGCTGCAATATGGCGACCCGCCGGTGATGCTGGTAAAGTTACACTGACAAAACTTTCATTGTGGATGCCAGTAATGACACCGTCGTTAACCGAAGAACAGCGGCTACTTTCTTTCATGAACAGTGGTAATAAGTCGACGCTATCATGGTTAACAACAACCACAGATGCTGTTCAAAGCGAAATTAATGGTTTATTCACATGGCATATAGCATTACAACAAGGTATCTCTGCGCCACGACACATATTTGTTGCGTTACAAGATGCTGCACGAGTAAATGATCAGACGCGCAGTATAAAGATATTTGACAAACTCGATGATTCCGAGGTTTCATTAAGAATAAACGGACATCAAGAACCATCAGAGGATATTTTGCTGAATTTTGAACAAAATCATGTAGCACGTGCATATCATCGCTTGATGTCGTTTATGGGGCGTGATCAAAATATCGATACTGGTTTGCAAATATCACAGCTAGATTTTACAACGCTGTACCCGATTTATTATTTTTCGCTGCAACATTTGGATTTGTTTAGACAGTCCGTCGTTGACATACATTTTCGAGCTCGTGTTACGCGAGGAGCTATTGCTAATTACAGAGCAATCGCCGTTATATTCTGCGGTAAGACAATGCTACTTGAAGGTGTTGGTAGACGAATGAGAGTCGTTGATGCCCCAGTGGAAAATATGCAAGCGTTATTTTAGAAGTCAGGAATATATCATAAATGTCATATCATCGTGTTAGTGTCAGTCTGACTCCTGGTCAGATTAAAAAACTTCAGTCGATATCAGATAAGCAATGTGGAACAAAAATATCATTAAAACAAGAACAAATCCAGGTGGTTCAAATAAACTATCGCTGACAGAACGCCAGCTCAAGCGTTTCAATGAAGCTAAACAATCAAAGAAAGGTATACAAATAAATCTTTCTGCGGGTGCCATCAGCGACATCGTTAAGACCGGTGGTATATTTCCTCTCCTTGCAGCTATTCCAGCGTTAATAGCCGCTGCAGCCCCAGCTGTTGCAAAAGCCGCAACGGAAGATCAACTAAAACTACAACCCAACAAGCACCATCCGAAGATTTACTCAAGCGAGTAACAAGGCAGATCAATGCTGAATTATCTGATCTGCTCAATCTTGCCAACATTAATCCAAACGAATTTGTTGTATTTCAAAACCGTGAAGGAAAATAGAAGACGAGTAATATTTCAATCAGCGATATTATTATTCGTAATCGATCATCGCGAGAAGGTCTTGTTGCTGTATATGACAAAGAGGGTAAACTTGTTCCTAGTGCTGTTACTCCGTCGTCGATCCGAGATAGCATAAGTGACCGATTGTTAAAAGCCGGAGATGTAAAGAACGGCGTCATTAAAATGAATAACAATAAAATCATCAACATAGGAGAACCAACAAATAATCTCGACGCTGCAACAAAAAAATACGTCGACGAGAACAACGTTCCAATGACAACTTCGTTGTCGACGATCAATGATGGAATGACCTCATTTAGAACTGAATGTTTAAATCATGTCCAGCTGTTTATGAATTTTCGCAGAAACGTGAACAGAACCACTAATGATTTCTTTGGAAGTCCACCAACCGTTGATATTAAACTCAACGACATTAACACGAAACGCAACGATATTGTCAGTGGAATTCCTAATATCGTCAATAAAACTAATCTCGTTAAAATTCCACACGGGACGACAACGTCGTCAACGATCAATAATATAGTGTACACGATATCATCAGGATCATCAACATGGACACCGCAAAATAACACTATCAAACATACCGCGGAGCTCACTGGTGTGTACAGGCTGTCCGTATTTAGTTCTGAAAAATTTAGGATATTTACTACATTTCCATGGCGGTCATTCTACCGATAATTTTTCTGGAACTGAATCCATTTTATTAAATAAAGATACCGAAGAAACGTTTATACTGGAACCATCCGATAACAAAATAACCACAGCGTCGTACTGGTGGTGTCTGGAATTTGTTGCTGAAACACCTCCCGTTGTCTTTTAGACATCGACGTACAGTATAATGATTGATGTCCAGAAATACAGATACGATCAAGTAACGGCGTGGCAAACTAAACTAAAAACTATCATCGATGATTACACAATAAAAATAGAGAATTATCGTAAACGTGCGGTTGTCATTGACGTAATCGTTTATTCAGCTTCCGCGATTGTTGCTGGAACCGGCGTAATATTATCAACGTTGACGATGACAACGCTGATCGTTGTAACAATCGTTATTTCATCCGCAACAGCTATCGCGAATATTCTTAATATTATCGCGATAAAGACAAATACGTGCACGAATGAAAAATTGAACGAGTACACGATGAAAGCGCATACTGCAACGACCGCATACTCCAAATTATCGTCGATGATTTGTTCGTCACTCAACGATGGAATAATCACCGATGAAGAATTCAATATTTGCGCGAAGATCTACAATGAAGTATTCGGTGACAAAGTAACCAGTGACAAAGTCACTGGTGACAAAAAATCAGGTATTTAGAACGATGAAATGTATATACGTTGACAACGTCCGATCAGCGATCGCAACAATTACTGCAACAGATCGTCGTTAACACTTCTCCGGTTACAACTACAATGATATCAGTGAGTTCAAATAATCATGAATTCCGTATTAATTTTCCAACTGCGTTACCAGCTTCCGAGATACCATTGCCGCAACTACGGGTTTATTATAGTTGGCCAAATATTAGGTCGAAATCATTCGGTGGACTACAACCAAATAATTCTTTGGTATTTGCAAATAAAAATAAACCCGATGGAACTCCTGATTGGCAAGTAGTCAGCGTACCCACTGGCATTTATCAGATAGAACAGATCAATGAAGAATTCCAACGCAGAATTAAATCCATCACGGGAAAAGAATCAAAGATAACTATTACCGTCCATGAACCAACGCTGTCATCGGCGGTTGAAATATTGTCGCCGGATTACGCCGTTGACATTTATCAATCCACGATCAGAACTGTGCTAGGATGGCTTGCAATCCCACCGGTTTATCAAGGACCACCAGAACCACGACGAGATGAGTTTTTAACAACTGATCGAAATTTATCAAAATTCCACAATACCGAAATGATATTCCATGGCACATTGATAGATTTTTCGTTGACGGACTAGAAAAAATTCCTGATTTGAGAGCAGGTGAAAATAATTTTTTAATCCTTGATTCGAGAATCGAATCTGTTATAATCCCGAACATGAACGATGAATTCGACCGAATATTCACCAATGTCAAAAATTTAATAGCTGATCTGATGCAATATTATAGCGATGATGTAAAAAAAATATCATAGAATCAATCCAGCATCTGAATCAAACACTATATGATTTTGAGTATATCAAGTATGTTTTAACCAAAAACGAGCATTATGCACTTAAAAGAGATCTAGAAGAAATAAAATCTAGGATTAAAATTTACGAAAATACATTCACAACATATAAAATCGGTGAATTAAGACAATCAGTAATTGATCTCCCTGGTGTGAATTTTCCAAAGATTCTCGAATCATGGAGAAAAATATCCCCACCAGCAAGTATTCTCCGATACAACAATGATACATACGGTGGAGGACGTCATGTTTCGCCGGGCATCGTCAATATTACATCAACGATCGCGGTCAATCTAGCATGTGATGTCATAGACGGTAGTTATCAAGTCAGTGACAAAGTCACCAACGGTGAAAAATCCAATCAGGTCCAGCAAGGATACATTCTGTATTCATTTACACCTCAAGTATGCCCAGGCTATTTGATTGTATCAGAACCAATCAACGTTGTTTATCTACGTTGTCATAATCGTCTTTTATCGCGAAAAAATTTCAGGCTCACCGACCAGACTGGCCACTTGCTGGACCTTAGGTCGGAAACATTAAGTATAAATCTGTATGCAAAATCATGAATGATTTCAATCATAGAGCGTTATCGCGTCACGATCACAATGATAAATTCCTCCAACGTTGTGATAAATTTGTTATATTTCCTACGCTAAAACCTATAGAAATCCACGTCAATGTAGTCAATGAAATTGAAAATTCTGGGTTCGATACCATTGTACCATTCTGCGACAATTCGATCAGAAATATGTCTAAGAATTGATTTTTTTTTCCCACTCGGCATTTAATACCTTTATTTGTATCACTAAGTCTCAATATGTGATCTAGCACAGGTGATCTTTTTCTAACGGGCGTCCATCACTGGTGACATATTTTTGCGAAAACTCTATTTTGTGGGGGGAATTCGAACTCACAATGATACATTATTTAATACTGTAAATCTAATCGGAAAAAAATGCCCCGAACAACGTCACCAACCAAGTTGTTGGGGATAAAATATTTTTTTACTCAGTGACGTCGTCATCGACGTTGTCACCGGTGTTATCTTTCGCCGATGACTCTTCCGTCGCAGCGACTTTGTCGCCGGACATAATATCTCTCAGCTGTTTTACCCTCGCGTGTAAAAGGTTTTTCGTTTCGTATTCGCGAGATAACTCCGACCTAACCTGCTCGATGGCCCGTGAAAGAGGAACAAATAATTTCACCTGCGTATCCGTGATTGCTGACAGCGACTGTAACATCGCCTGCTGGATCAACTTTATGAATCTGTAATCGGAGGGCAGCGTATACCTATTTTCGGACTTTCGAAATTGTAATGATTCAAAATCACTCATAATTTTTTCAGGATCAAGTTTATCAGATATTTTTATACCGTCTTGTTGTAATTGCTTAAGAGCAACAATAATAGCATTAATATTTTCATGATTCATTATATAATAAATATTTGTTTAAATGAAAATATATTTCTGAATAAATATAAATATATGCAAATAAAAATATATTTTTGAATGAATATAAATATATACAAATAAAATATACGACACACTGACGTTGTCAACGGGGTATTGTATACTGGAACGTGATTTTTTGCTTAAATTTCTTCGAAAATGCTGATTTAGTTATATTATCTGCAACACGTTGTACTGAAGGCATGACAGTATCAACATACTTACCAGCCAAAGCCATCGATAGGAAAATTATTTCTTCACATGTTTCTGTATTTGTGGATATCACGGACTTAGGAGATTTATTACCACGACCGGTTCTTCCTGATTTACAATTCTGACTCTGTGTGATAATTCGTAAATTTCCTAAAGAATTATCTTTCGGGTCTGAATCAATGTGATCGATCACAAATCCATTCTTGATCGGGCCATAAAAAACACTCAAATACAAATCTATGTGAGAGATAATTTTTATCTTTTCCAACACGAAACGTGCAATATCCAGTATTATTAATAGCACCGACTGGTTTTTTTTGTTGACAGTTTCTGATTATACCACTACGAGATGCCTCGTAATTCTTAATGATGGGATGTCTCACAAATTCATTTTGCTCCATTTATATATAATATTATTTGTCTAAATGATTATTTTGAAAACCAACCGAGATAGTATTCTGCGGTTTTATCGGAGATTCATTATTATATTTTTTATCGTAATACCGTTTTAACTCTCTGTATCTTTTACCGCCGCATTGTACACACAGCTGAGTTTTTCCTCGTACACCAACACCGCATCGTAAACACGGTTTCAGTCCTAAATTTCCACGCCTGAAGCTTTGCATGTGGTAACCACAGAATTCATTTACGCATGATTTGTTACAACGAGAAGAAAATCCTATCATAAACCAGTTGCATTTGTTATTTGCTTGTATCATTATATATATAATTAAGGTTTAATTAAACATATACTTGTCTTAATTATAGCATGGAGAAATTTGAGAGATTATCCGCAATTGAACCTTCCAGAGCAAGATTCGATCTTGACAAACTCAATGACAGATCTAAATTTAGTTTTTCATGCAAGATCTGGCTTTGATAAGCAGCGACATAACCGATCTTATCCGTGAAGCCAAAAAAGAATTTCGCAACGATTGTGCCGCTCATACGTGGTCGACATTTAGAATTATCGATTCTGTAGATACTAGAATGAATGACGAACAAGGAAGAAAGATCATTGACTATCTTGATAATCAGCGAAATATCATTAGAATAAAATTTATCGTGAAGACAGATGACAATATTTGGATTATCCGTGATAAACGTGACCCTGTACGACTTCATACTGGAAATAATACAGTTACATTAAATAAAAAATCCAAACTAAGAACATTGACTGGTATTGATAAACCGTAAAATGAACAAGTGTATCCTGTAACTGCAGTTGTTTATGCGATATATCCGCTAAATGATAAACCCAGCATTAATAATCTCAAACCAATGAAATTTTCCCGCTTAAATTGCGTAGCCGAGCGAGTTATAGAACATTTCTCAAAAGCGGTACGCGGAAACGGTTTAACAGATCCAAGACGTGAAAAAAATAAATAATTGGGCAGAAACAGTTAAAGATACCGGAGCGTCTATCAGCGACGTTGCTAAACTGGAAAAAGAATTAAGATTTCCGATTACGGTAAAGACATTAACAGGAGAGATTTTATACAAACCGAAATATACAAAAATGGAACCCCTATAACGATCATTGATCATAACGCACATTTATGGACGTCCGCAGTGACGATATTTCCACGAGATAGAACAGTTAAATTCTACAGCGGCGTTATATTCGACGCTATCAATAAATTAGTAAAGAGTGACCCTGTATCCGTGGGGTTATTTCGAAGTTCCTATGATGAAAATTACGATCAGTTTGTACAACCTAGCGGTGACATTTACCGTGCAGAATTTCTCCACGAGGAAATGAAATATCTCGCGTTGAAATTCACGAACGATAATGATGTTATCGAACAATTACTAAATAATTGTTTCACCATTCCATCGGTTGCTGCTCACTTTGCTCAGGAACAAAATTCATGGAAACCGACACGATTAGAATTTCTTGAAGATATCCAGCACAGTTGTATCGAATACGGACACGGCGGATTGTGGAATACTCGATACGACTACAGCGATATTATATCGGTTGATATGATAGCGTGTTATCCTGGAAGTTTTCTTGGATACGGAGAGTGTTCTAAATACTTTCAGCGATTTGGACACCCCACACACGAAATGACCAGAGTTGCGAAAAATGGACCTTTACCAGATTTTTCCTTGACTGGATTTGCTTGTGTGGATTCGTTTAAGATTTGCGGTGATCTGCATCCGATCGTTTATGCGTGGTTTGGAAGACATTTTTCTCAAAAATATTGGGCTCCAATAGTATTGTTACGATATATGCTTATACTGGGATGCTATTGTCGTTACACGTAAACTAAGCTATCATATCGTATCATTCGCAGAAACAAGTTTGGTTACCAGAAGCAGATAAGTTTGATGCGGAAAGTGATGTCAGGGAAAACTTTCCTAACCTTGGCGAAGAAGAAATTATTGAACTTATCAATAAGGTATCCGCGTACAGAAAAGAAAGTAGTGAAAGAACAGCGAAAGATCTTGGTAGGAAAATAATTGGTAAGTTTAATCACGGTGGTGCGTGTGATCATAAACGAACGTGTAATAGATTAATTACGGATGATGCTGAACTAGATTTTATAATCAAAGATACAACGGAGAAAAACACATTTATAAGTTGGAGTGATGCTCGACTCGCAGACGGGTCACGATTAGGTACGATCGTGAGTTATACTGATGGTGAGTCACCGCAATTCACTCATTTAAGATCTTCTATGCTCGAGTATGTTTCTATTAATTTATTATCGATGATAAGTAGGTTTCCTCGTTACGCTGTCAGCGTTGGCACGAATTCATTTTATATAAATAAAAAATATTTAGATTTACTAAAATCGCTACTCGGTAATGGTGAATGGGGATCATGGAGAATAAAACGCGAAAATATACTTGACTATTCCGAATCCGCAGACGTTAAAATTGCGGAGACATATTACCGCAGTGACAATCAAATATCAGCATCGACTGCACCATCTGCGTTTGATCCTGTGGCCAGACATAAAACCGTTTATCTCAACGGGTGTGGAGGTTCTGGTAAAACAACACGTGCCATTGAATTATTTAGAAACACAGATATGATTGTGATAACACCCACACATAGACTCGCCAGAGAAATGAAACAACCAGGAGTAAAATCTCATAGTTTCTTTAGATGGTCAGGGGATACGTGGACTCCAGCGCGGATGGGTGATAAATATGTACCACGAATTATCATCTGGGATGAAATTTGTACGGTGTCGCTGGAAACATTAAAAATGTTTCTTGATTGGCTGTTACTGAAAAATACTGCTGTGATAATGTGTGGCGATCATGGTCAACCACCACCGTTTGTTGGGGAGTCTCCGTACAAATGGTTATGCGAGTTTGTGGATTACTATGAGGAAATAAATGACGATCATAGAGCTATTGATGAATCACTGAAAACATCAAAAAAATTAATCAGACTACAACCAGACAGAATACAGTGTGAGATAATGCGTGGTGTAATTCCGGAAACTACTCTGTGTGATTTCTGGAATTTGTGGAACCAAGTGATTTAATAGTTGCGAGTAGAAAAATAACGCGTGATGAATTACAGAAGAAATTATTTATATTACAGAAGGAAAGGTTTCCAGATCTATCTGTGCCGTTGTGTTACCGCCCTGCTGTTACTCGACGACAAAACATCGAAGTTGAGATTCCAGGATCAGATGAGAAACAGAATCTTGTGTTAAATGATATTGTTTTAGTTCCCGTTGTTGTTGTTGAACACGCGTTGAGTGTGAATAAAACCCCATGGACGTTAGGATATGCTATAACGATTCATTCACCACAAGGATTAACTATCGCTGACTCAAATATCTGGATTATCGATGACAGAATCGAGTGGTCAAATTTAGTTTATCTCGCAGTATCTCGAGTCAGAAGAATATGTCAACTGCACAGGGTTGTCGTAGAGTTAACAGAAAATAATAATCAAGCTCAGGAAATCAACGATGATGTAGTTAACAACGAAGTTGTCAAGAAAAAATTATCTGGTTATAAGGAATTTGACAACAAAAAAAAATAATCGCGAATTAGATATTGATGTTGAATTTATCATGATACTGAAACAACGACAGAATAATCATTGTGCGAGTTGTAATTGTAATATGTTGTGGCAGTATTCGAGTAATAGTTCAAGACAATTTACCGTTGATAGAATTAATAGTGTTCTCGGTCACACACGCGGAAATGTGATGCTGACCTGTCTTGAATGTAAAGGCGTCGGGGCGCTGGACGCCCTGGTGCCAGTTTACAAAAGTGAACGCGGTGGTAATTGTGTGTCTTCAGGAATTACTTGTAATTGTTCTCGTACAAATCCACGCTGAGAAGCAGTTGAATCCAGTCTGTAAATTGCAGGTCTACCCGTGGATCTAACCACACTGGAAATTTTATGTGTAGTCTCACTCCAGATAGGATCAGTCGCTCTTTTTTTACCTCCTTCAAGTTCACCAGGTTCATATTAATATCTTACAGTCACATTGCCTAATACTGGTTGAGATTGTATGATTTTGTTCGGAGATATTATATTTTTTTCCGTAATCGCTTTAATTGGTTTCATAGAAGTTGAACGAGTAATTTCATTATTTAACGCAGCTATCACACTTGGTAATCTTGCAACCCATTCGCGAGATCTCATGTCTGTGGATATTTCCTTCGCATACTGGTATCCAATTAATCGCTCAGCGAGTGTTCGATTAAATCTTTCAACTATTGCCTGATCCCGAATTGCTGTGTGTCCTCGTCTGATTTTGACATTATGTTTTTTCATCAGCGATGACACTGTACCAAGAAATTCTTTGCCAGGATCAACTTGTAGCAACTGTGGCCATTGCAAAGGTCCTCGTTGATAAATTCGTTCAAACGCAGATGCAACTTCTGATGCTGTTTTTGTTGATAGCGGCTCTACTTCTTTATATCTACTTGCAACGTCAACGACAGTTAACGCGTATTTGTATGTGCGTGATCAGCGACGTCCACGTGTTTTAATAGTATCGTGCGGTAAAATCAAAATATCTGCTTGATGAACTTCATTGGGAACGCTGACATCAAAATGCGCGTACTCGATTTTTTTAGGTGGACGTTGCCAAATTGCCTGTCGTGCTAACCACGCTGCAGCAACAACGTGAGACTTTTGCTGCTTCACCGAGTTTACCAATTGCTGCTTTACCTCTCCAGTATCCCCTCGGGGAATAATAAACAGATTCCATTATAATAGTTATATAATTAATTTACCAGCCCCTAGCATTAGTTTACCCTTCATAGCAGATTTCACTAGAAAACTAGCGAGTTTTTCTCTGAGAAATTTATCTTTTATAGAATTTAACGCATGAATCAATTTCACATTTGCAAGATGTCTTTGTTGTAAATCCTTGCTGCGATACGCAACATCATGAACGTGACACGCTTGATCAATCTTATTTGTTGGGTATTCCCCTGGTTTTGGTTGGTCTTGGTTATCGAGTCGGATATCAAGTGGAGTCCCGGGACCGCAATAATTGTATCCGGGTAAATGTTTTTCTCCGGGATACTTTGCCCACGGAGCCCCTGGTAATTTTCCCAACGAAGCAGTGATATCACCGCCGGCTTTTGTTCCTGACTGTGTCAGGGATGAAATAAATTTAAATTTTTTTGTGCCACATATTGCACATTTACCTGTTTGTGCGAGTCTTTTAGTTTTTGTCGTCGTTGTCGTTAATCCAACGGTGGGGGTGGGTGCCTTGCATCGAACACAAAATAAACTCATATTATTTATCATATGGATATAACTGACTTTTCAGCGACACGAAAACAAGAGCCAGTCAAGCATCACCCAGCATTGCCAAATTCTATTAGAATGATAATAATTGGACCATCTGGATCAGGCAAAACACAATTATTGCTTAATTTGATAATGAGATGGCTCAAGTGGGATAAATTATATTTAGTAGCTCCATCCGTGGATGATCAACGATGCTATGAAGTACTTAAAGATTTTAATGAAAATGCAAAATCGTTCAATGAAAACGGCGACAGCGTTATTGATTTTATTACCGACGTAGATGAAGCGCCATCCGTAGACGACCTTGACGGATTTATTAATAATCTCGTAGTATACGATGATTTGATGTTGGATAAACAATCAAATCCTGCCCGGATATTTTTCCGAGGCAGTCACAAGAATACTGATGTTATATACGTTACCCAGTATTATACACAAATACCTAAAGTGATCAGAGACAACTATAATATTTCAGTTGTGTTTAATGGAGTTGATCCACATATGCTGCGAAATATTCATCACACTTGGTGTTCAGGGGATATGAACATAAATTTAGAAATTTCTTTTAAAAAGCACAAGCTACCCCACACAGATTTATCACAATAAATTTACATGACCCTAGGTCGAGGTATCGTATAGGTATCGATAAAATGTTTGGTCCTTCATGCTAAATAACTTCGTCAGGTAAACGATAGAGTAGTTAAGAAGTTATTTCCCCCTTGACATTGTCAAGAACTAAGTCAAGTATATAGCATAACCTATATCTTAACTGCGCAGATGAATACATATACATAACTGCCTTAGATCGTCTGCATACACATTTACCGCAGTAATTGTATCTGTGTTTAGAGAAAATACCTATGAAAAAGTAGTAGAAGTCTCAGCCGTGACACAGTGAATGAACTGCGTATCGCCTGGCATAGATTGCAAACTACATTTATGCGTGTCAGTACTGTGATTCTCGGGACTGTAATAGGCCATTGTTGTGAATTTCGCGAATCCGCTGAGTATATACTAATCATGCATAGGTAACTATATGATTATTTTTTAAACGTATATTTATAACTGAATCTCATGGTCCAGTTGGTAACGCTTCTGACTCTCGTACTCAAGGTCTTGAGTTCGAATCCCATGACTGACATTGTCGATGGTTTCGCCCTGGGATGCCAATATTTCTTAATAATTGGGAGTCAGTTATGGGGGAGAGTGTGCAAAATCTGTTGAACGTAGAGAAGGCCCCCGTTTGTGTATGTGCTGTTCCTTAGAGATAAGTTCTTAGAGATAAGTTAGAATTAAGTTTACATGTAACTGTGCCGTCTTTATATATAATTGCTGTAAATACGCTGCTGTAAATACGCTTCTATAATTAAGTTTATGTGTTGTGCTGTCCATAGAGCTAAGTTAATTAAGTTTATGTGTACGTGGTGTCCATAGAGCTAAGTTATATGTACGTGCTGTTCATAGAAAATACGAATCACCCTCTGAACCCCTAAGGGGGTTCTATGTTTTGTAAATATTTTTTTCTTCAGATTTCAGAAATATATTTATATATTCAGAAATAATATTTTCAGAAATAATTATTTAATTACAGCAGCAGAGGGGGTGCAACCACGCGTACGTGACCTACACGTGACCGAGTCGCATAAAAATTTGGAAAATACACGTCAATGACGAGTTACCCACAAGATTTCCTCGACTCGGTCTCCGCACAACGAAATGTGTTCGGTTTGACGTTATTGACCTTTGTTTTCAGTCTTTGTAGGAACCTTTATTTTTCATCGATAAGGTCAAAAAAAGTTGTAGGGTCCACCCCCTTTGCTGCTAGAACCCACGCAGACAGAAGTGAAATGGCAATGATCCGTAACGGTGAGCGCTTTAGACCACTCAGCCACTCGGGGCCCAACATCATCTGTAAATCCGTTCTTTTCTTTTACAGTCTATTAATAGGTCATCATTATCTAGCATAGAAAACGGTGTGCTGAGGTGTTTTTGCACACTGCAGGTGCAACAAATTGTACCATTTATTGTGCAGGTGAATTTCCGTAGCTACTATATATCTGTGAAAATAGAATCTTCAAAATTTGCATATCCACATATTACGAAAGGCATAAAAACTTTACTTCATCCAGATTTTGCAAAAAAGTCTCTACCGTTTAAAGTTATTTTGGGTACGTTTGTGGTAATTTTTTGTGATCTAATGTTTCTTGAATCCTTTAAAAATGAACATGACAAATATTTTAACCAGGAAATGCATAGTTCGTTGAATAGGTGTGTAATCCATAGTATGCATGCTTTGAACGAAAATTGAAAGTTTACGTGTTCTAATAGTTAGATCAACCTCCATGTAATTTTCATTAACCTTTTTGTCATTCAGTATCACGTATACAGGTTTTAGTCTTTTAATTGTTTTCAAGCTTCTGGAAAAATTTAAAATCAGTTTCATATTAATGAATGCTTGATTTTTTCATGTTTTGTTTGATGTCATGTATTACCTGGCAAAATTAACATCTATATTATAATTCGGCTTATCATGTTTACCGTATGAAGTATTTTGTTGTTTAACTGTGTTCTTTTGATATGCCCTTTTATTTTCTCCCTGGTGTTTGTGAGCAATGCAAATTCAAACGATATACATGTTTAAACTCCTTCCTTTTCTAACGCACTGTTTCTTCCGCATCTGTCAATTTGCGAAAATCAAAATCTTTCAAACACTTAACGTTTTCGTCGATACTACTATCTAAGTGATGTGCTTCGATCATCTCCGTAAATTCTATCCTTTTTTGTCGATTCATTGCAGACTGATCTTGTCAAATGTACGAGACCTTCAAATTGTACAGTAAATGTATCCGTATACAAATTTGTACATTTTTCTAAACCAAATAAATAATTTATTCCTTTTCTTCCTATCAGAATTGATGCTATTTGTCTCAACGTTTTGATTATTGAATCATAACTGTAAATCTCCATTTTATTCTAAACATTGTGGGATATTGTTTGATGCTCCACAAACAAATTGACATTTTATTCTCTTGAATGTTATCTTGTAAGACAGCGAAGTAATGTGTATTGTCTCTTGAGAATTAGAGTGTAGCATTTATGCAAAAACGCGTAAAATATCTTATTACCTATTTAAAATCTGTATGATGTATGACAGCTATTTATGACGTTCAAAATAAATTTAATCCTCCTGCTTCACTGACGATCAGTCTGTACAGTGATAGCATCTTGTTTTCCTTCGTTCCATTTCGTCTGGCAATTTTTCAGTACCACAATTACATAATTTTCCATCTCCATTTATTGTATTAGTAATATTTCAAAAACATTATGGCATGTGCTAAATTAGGATAATGAAGATGTTAGATTGCTGGAATTTGAATTTATTGGTCGAGCTTTATTCTAATGTTTTATTGAGCTTTGACAATCTTATTATTTTAGCCATGAGATTGCTGGAATCTCATTCTGTCAGTCGATCTTTATTCTAATTTTTTTATGCTTAATCGAACTCACTCTTTTAGATTTCATTTGGTCCATTTATCCCATATCTTTGCTACTAAGATTCCTAAGGAAACCAAGAAATCAGCAATGCAAGTGTTATTATTACACGACTTCAGCATTATAACACTGCTTGCAATATCAGCATGAAATAACAAAAAGCGTCCTTCATAGCCTTTACATACTGAAGGCGTTCAAGATCTTATTACCAGGAACTGCCGAGGCAATCAGCCCCCCCCCCATCACTCGGTGGTATTGTTTTTTAGAATGATATACACGTGAACAACTGCCACTACTCGACTCAGTGACTGAACTGTATTGTTGAACATGTTGAAGCATTTTTTCTTTCTTTTTTCTACTTCTTTCTGATTTTATTTATTACTTCATTTATTTCATACTTTTTTCCTTAGTATCACGGTTCTTGTTCATGCAATATATTAAAACCGTGAAGCATCAAAGCTTGTGATATGATGTATTTAAACAATAGCAGTATCAGCGACAAATTAGTTTGGTCTCAGTCACGATTGCTTTTGCACCAGTCAGATGATGTAGACGTCAAGCATATTGTATTCATTTATTTATTTTAAAAAAAAGAACACACAAAAACGAAAAAACATTTCGGACATTTTGGTCGTGAGGATACAATAATGTCCAACATTTATGGATGCTAGTGCGGGTTGCCTCCCTTATATATCTTTCCTGTAATGTCCTCTTACAAGAATTCCTGTTAACTCAACACGCATGTCTCGAAGCTTTCCAAACACTCTCGAAGGTATAAATATTAATAATAGTTGTTAATAGGTTCATGTTGTCTTTTGATGCTTGTCTGTTTTTTGGGGGGGTTTTGGGGTTTTTTTTCCTGTCTATCAGTGTAGGCGTATTTTCCATTAAAACCATCCCGTTTATGCTTGTCTGGATGTTGATGAATCTGATTTATATAGACGTTAAGATAATGAAATGTAAAATTAATAGCATTATTGTATTTTTTTATGTACCTTACTTCATTTTCAAAAGTTATATTTTGACGAATAATTTGTTTTTAAGACAGAAAGAAAGAGAAAGCCTCCTGAAAAATAGTTACGAAAAGATAAAAAAAAGTAAAAATTCATTAATGTAATTTGTCGCACGCTTAAATGCTAAAAGCGCATATAATTGATCCATGTAGAATGCTCAATCAAAGAATTATTCTTAGTGAATTTTATTAGTTCATATTTGACAATGTTTTATATGTTCAATCACATGCACAAACAGTACCCGTATGTAAAACTAGTCCTAATGACAATTCCGGAAGAGTAGGCCAAGTAGGAGAATAGATTCGAAAGGTACTATCATCCTGCCATATGTAAAAGAGACTTCCGAATGCCTGAAGTGCATTTTTCAACGTCACAAAATTAATGTGTGTTTTAAACTGTACAGGACCCTAAGGCAGATGCTAGTTCACCCAAAGGATAAGTCTTATAAGAAAGATATTTGTGGACCTATCTATCACATTAAGTGTGAAGAACTGGGTGAAAGTCAGTGCCATCACAACTATAATGGTGAAACAGAAAGGACATTGAAAGCGAGATTTAATGAACATAGAAGACCAAGTTGAAGTTTGTCTGAAGTATCACGGTACAACCACATTTTTTGCCCCGACCATACTGTAACTTGGAACTCAGTAAATATCTTAGATTGAGAACAAGCCTGGTTTAATTGAGCGGAGGTGGGTGGGAGTGGGGGGTGTGAGGGTTAAAGAATAGATCTACATCCTTATCCACAAACCGACGCTGAACATGGACGGTGGCTGTTACAATATATCGCACATCTGGAACAATCTGTTAACATAGCTCACCATTCCATCGAGTGATGTTAACAGTCAGTAGAGATTACATTAGTCTGCTGATGAAGCCCTTGGTGCGAGGACGAAGGCTTCGTGTTAGCTTTCTCTGTACTGTTTTTGTATGTGACTGAACATTTAAAACATTGCCAAATGTGAATAAAAATACGACACAGTTAAGTTTTGACCAAAGTATTTATTCGTTTATGTTTATCACAGTGACTTTCATTTCATTTTTTCCCCCATGTTGATATGAGTATCTGTTCATGAGGACCAGCCATAACAAGACGTATAATAAAGTCACTGTGGCGGCCATATTGGATGTGTGAGCGACACTGTTGTCATTAAGGGCCAACTAGACACTGGGATGAACGTATGTGTCAAGTTTCAGGGTAATCTTCCAGGTACTTTAGAAAGTGAAGCGATAAAAAAATAACTAGGACTAACTTACGACGGACAACAGGCCATCCCATAATCTCTTCTGGATACAGCTATAAAAAAATCAAGAATCCCTCAAAGGGACTTAGGTTGTGTTGCCTGAAAAGAAAATATAGAAATCCAAAAGAAGACACTGTCTTCATTTTAACTGCTGAGCATAGGTAGATTCTCATATATTCGTGATCGACAGCAAGACCTCAAATTGGTGTCTGTAGAGAAAATATTGGATGTAATCGCCACCATTGCCATTTAAAGCCAACTAGATTTTATTAGAAGTCTTTCATTTTTGTTTGGACAATCGATGTCAGTATGATCATAAAATCAGAAGTAAATATAACAAGATTTTCAAGATGACCATTATGTGATGGTAGCCATATTGGATGTACGACTGGCACTTTTTCATTTAGGACCGACTAGATATCAATAGAAGTCTTTTCATGAACCCTCATCTCGATATGGTTATCCATTCTGGACCAATAGCCATAACAAGATTTTCAAGTTGGTCTCCATGGTGACCATATACGATTTTAGATCAGCACTATTTTCCGTCGAGACAAGCTATATATACATCATCAGAAGTCTTTATGTAAAAACCCTAAGTCGTTATGGCTTTCGATTCAGGAGGAAGATCTTATGGCTCTATTTTGAGTCAACAACTTCTAACAATGATGTGTTCTCCACAACATAAATGTCAGCTAGAGGCCCATAACATTTTTAACAAAGGATTTCCCATACTGACATCAAAGTGATGCATCATGTTTTCCGTATGAACATTACTAGCACAGAACTTCACATCTTGTCACCTAAATCCCTACACAGTGGCTGTAAAAACCTGATCTGACATAGACTTTCCCTGCTTAACTCTAAAGCGCCAGAAAGATGGTGGCAAAAGCCTGATTTAACAAAACGATTTCCGATAGTGACATCCAAGTGATGCATCATGTTGAAGGTATGGACATTACTAACACAGACCTTCACATCTCGTCACCTGAATCCCACACGATGGCTTCAAAAACCCGGCATGACATGGACTTTCCCTGCTAGACGCTATATGGTATCCTATACTGCTCAAAAATATTCTATATTGTATCATATACACAATCCATAGCATTTCTAGCGTGGAGATTACAAGCCTTCATTTAGCATGGATTCAAACTAAGCCAAATATTTTTCAAATTTGCAAGCATAAGTTCAAGAATATCTTTTCAACGTTTGGCGCAATATCGACGCAGCTTGTGGTCACGATGATGTTGCTCTTGTTGCTACTGCTGCTGCTGATTATTGTTGTTATTAGTATTGTTATTATTATTATTATTATTATTATTATTATTATTAACACCAAAAATATCGAGACGGTCCAATACTAACCCGAGTTCGCCACGTCAGACATATCGACGACTTTTTGTGTCCTCGGCCGAACTGTAGAAGAGTATGTGTTGTTTCGAAATATGTAGTAACATATAATATTGATAAATGCAATTAGCAACTAAACATTGGTTAAATAAAGTTTGAAGCAATGCACAAACAAGAAAGGCTACACAACGCTTCCTTTAAAAGCCACAGAGAAAACATATATAAATAGCAATGTATTTTCCTGAAAATCTTCGGCTTCTGAAATACAGTTGAATTAGATTAAGTTTATAGGTAGACATTAGGTACCACTTAGAGAAAATAATATTTCAACTGAAATGATGTTGTCTTTTTGGGGGATGGGGTGTTTTAAATACTCATAATAATTGTTTCCTTGATCTCTTTTATGTAGAAAAACTAGAAATAGGTCGCACACCGTGCATTGACTGAGCTGCGGTTCCAGTACCTCTTTTATCAAGAACTTTGAATGTAGACATAATAATTACTGATTTATTATTTATTTTTTTTTGCTGATGACTTTTCCCAATGTCAAGCACCATATGATTAGACCCCACAAACAAAGACGTTTAACGTACATTGGCGAAGTTGTCTCCCTTAGACCATAAGTATATTAGCGAATGCGTGTGGCTACTAGAAAGAGAAGAAAATCGAATATCATAATAAGCGGTTGAGGAAGATTGATCGACTTATCAACAAACGGGCAGATAGATAAAAGATAGGCAGTAGTAGTGCATGTAAAAGGTCAAAATGTTTGTACCATATTCAAAACGTGACACCGGGCCATGAAATTCGAAATATTTACGCGTAAAAGAGTCGTTCTAGAAATTTAAAAGTTTTTGTTTTTATTTTTTACACAGTGTTACTAAATTTACAAAAGTTTACAAAATGGTTCTTTAATATTTAAATAATTCAATACCCTGGTTTACTTTGAATCTTCATATCCCGTGCTACATTCATAATAGTTAATTTTTTGTTTTGGCAAATTGCATCAAAGGTTTTGAAAAGTTCTGAATGAGGTTGTAAATCTCTTACACTCAAACTAGGGCCAAGGCACAGTTTTCGGATTTCTTTTTTTAAATTTGGAATGGGGCCTAATTTCATCCTCAAAGCTAACCTAGAAAAATCCATGAATGAGAAATGAATTTAGATGAAAATAATTTATGAATAGGTACAGTAAGTCCTTTTTCTTTGTCCATTGAGAGGACAGTATTTCATTCAGCAAGTTGCACTTGTATATTAAGTGGGTGCGATCATGGCCATATCTAGCGGCAGCATGGGAAAAATGAGCTGGCATTCCTTAAGATATCATTGTAAGCCAAACTTTGGATAGGCGTACAAAGTCAAATGCCATAGATAAATATTGGTACCAAATTTATTACGCTACGCGAAACGTAGCTTGAAATATCAGAGGGTATTCTTAAATAGGTCGTGCGAGAAGGGAGAGAAATGTTCTCCCTTGTATTATCAATATAGTACATATATGACAGGTAAATTGTAAGCAACGATACGAGCCCCTGTCATAGCCGCAGTTTCGCCCGTCAACATGGCAAATAAACAGCAACTTTGGCCTTCACTGGAAAGGCAATCGTTGTAAATTGGACACCAACGAACGTGTTTTTCATATTTTTTACTTTCAAACTGGTTTAAGGTGACCGTGCATTTCCTAATGATTCTCGGGTGCCGACGTTTTTTATTTTTATTTTTTTTCTTATTTGTTGTTTGTTTGTTTGTTTGTTTGTTTTGTTTTGTTTTTGTTTTTTTATTTTATTTTTTTTTTTTTTTTTTTATTTTTTTAAAATGAAAATGCGGATATAATCGCTGGTGTAAATAGAATTATCTTACACCGCCTACTTACACAAACTAGATTATATCCGGTATTCAATAGCATATGCTGTTAGTTGACATTGAGAGACGTCACCATTCAGGACGGCGCAACTTAATTTCCGTTAAAAGCAGCTGTCAACAAAGGAAAGGTTGTTTGTAGATGTGAAGGAGAAAAAAGTTCAAAAGAAACTGAATATGGCGTCTGCACCTGGTGAATCAGACACTACAGAAGGATCAACGTGCCCTATATGCCTAGATATGTTCGCCTCACCCCGTCAGTTACCGTGTCTGCATACATTCTGTCAGTGTTGCCTACAGTCCTACTTGAACGATCATGTTAGCGAGGAAGGGGGTAAGGAAATTGTATGTCCGGTATGTAGAACAGTGATCGACACACCAAAGAAAGAGCGACCTGTGGAAGAATGGGCGTTATCTTTTCCAATAAATGAAGTTTTACAACTAACTTCCTCTAAACCGAAAGTAGAAAGGCTGTGTAATTCGTGTAATTCTGAAAATGTGTCAGAGCCCGCAGTGCAGTTTTGTGTCGAATGTAAAGAAGGCCTTTGTGCAACGTGCTTGAAGTTTCATCAAAAACTAAGCGCTACCAGAAATCACAAAAGTATTAGTATTAATGAAATTAGTGGTAATCTTGAGAATGTCTTTAAACTTGGAGATGGATTTGGTTGTCCAAAACATACAAGCAAAGAAATCGATTTTTTCTGCAAAAGACACGACGTTGTATGTTGTGCTACATGTTTATTTAATGACCACAGAGACTGCAAGCTTGTGCTTGACTTAACAAATAATACCGAGAGTCTACTTCGCGATATCAACACTGACGAAATCTTGCGGAAATTGAAAGTGATCGAGACTAATTTGAAACAGTTTATCGGTCAGAAAAAGACTGACATTTCTGATTTATCAGCGATAGTGAATGAACTCGAAGCTCAGATCCAACACATCAGGAGGAAAATAAATGAAAAACTGGATGAAATGGAAAAGGCGGTGAAAATGGAAGGAAACAGACTGTACAAGGAGGGGATGATTCAACATCAGGATGAGATTCAGCAATGTAAATCATTGATGAATGCTGTACGGAATTCCCATACTTTCCTTGAGACCGTCAGAAGACATGGTAGCGACAAACAGCTTCTTCTTGCTTCCAGCAAAACAAAGGCGCAGCTTGCCTTTTACGTTGACAATGTCAGAGACAGATTCAACCGGACAGAGTCTGTCTCTGTTAATCTAGAAATATCAAGTCATGTGAATGCCATATTGTCGCAAGATATAACATGCATTGGGCGTATTATACCATCAAAAGTGAGCAAGTCCTTGCCCCTTGTGGGTGTTGATGTACTTTTGAGAGATATGAAGGTGGAATTGTCAAAGATTGTCGATGTCAACTTATCAGTCACAACAACTACTGCTTTTACTGGCATTGCGCATTTGTCTGGCGACAGGATAGTATTAGCATGTTGGCACCAAAAGAAATGCTTTGTTCTTGATCCGTCATACAACTGTATTACAAGTTGCTCATTGTCCTCAAATCCGTGGGATGTATGCGTAGTAGACGATGACAAGGTGGCAGTTACGATGCCTGACATTAATACCGTAGGAATCCTGTCTGTGAAGGACGGTTCTATCACAACCAGCAAATTTCTTAAGACAGCATCTAAATGTTATGGTGTAGATTTTCTTGGTACAGACAAATATGTTATTAGCGGCGCTGAAGGGGCGACGACTTTTTGGAGTGTCATCACAATCGTAGGAAATGAAGAATACCGTCAAAATATAGACTCCTCAGCTTCCTTTAGTTACATTACCGTAAACAACACAAAAACATGTGCTTTTGTCTCCGTAGCAAATAACCATTCTGTACATTGTTTCAGCTTTACAGACAGAAGTCAGCTGTTTGTTTACAAGTCTGATAATTTACGCAGGCCTTATGGAATCGCGCTGGACAGAGATGGTAATGTCTACGTTGCGGGACATGATTCTGGCAATGTCCACAAATTGTCACAAGACGGAACACCTCTTCAAATCATTTCTTCCGACGTTCCAACAAATCTTCTGGGGATTTCCTTCAACAGTAAAGGAGAGGAATTTATTCTATCAAATGAAAGTTCACATCGCAAGAAGCTGCATGTGTTTCAACATAAATAAAGTTGTGCTTTAACACAAACCTTACACAACGGCACACCATTTCATCTAGATACAAAATGTGAGTTCACCACTCTTATCACGTAAAGAGTATTTATAAGTGATTGTGTTAACAGTCCACTAAGTATTACAACGTTACTTAGGTCGTACATATTGGACTTTGTTAACTTGTATATATTCAGATTATTCAAGCATATTTTCCAGAATAGAAACAGCTGATGCAATAGATGAAGATGTGACTGTTCAGAAGAACACGCGATGTCCTGATTGGATTGATACATGTGACTGTTTAATTATTTATTATTTTCTATCAGAATTCTCCTGTGTATATATAGTATGTACTCTGTATCAGTGATATACCACGAGATGCGTAAATTTTTCATTAAAAGGAAACGAGGCTTGCCGAGTTTCCATTTTGATGAAAAATTTATACGATTTGTATATCATTGATACAGCGTACATACTGTACATATATTTTATTTATATCACATACAAATACATTTAGTTGCCCTTTGAACGGAGTTAGATTTACTGCAGGCATCTGTGTATTGACCGAATGAACGAACTCCTCACATCCCCGAGTGTGTCCGCTACAAACTGTAGTTCTATGCCTTTTGTGGCTATTCACAATCACTTTTGCATATTGATAAGCTGATTGTTTTCTTTTCTTACTTTCTATTTTTCTTCACATTGATTAAATCAATATAACACACACTTATGATTTAAACATAAAAGATGGTTTTAATAACAAAAGTAGAGCACTACAAACACTAGGTTAGCTACGCCATTCACATGAACGCTAAGCCATTCATCTACCTGCTCATGGAAATTAATGTGGAATAGAAACTAAGCGAAATGACGAACCAAAAAGAGGTAATTAGAATATTTTAATATGAATAAAGTTGCTTGAAGTCATTATTCTGCTTTGGTAACAGTACCACCGACCATAAACTCTCTCTCTCTCTCTCTCTCTCTCTCTCTCTCTCTGTGGCTGGTCGGTTTGATTTCAAAACTCTCTCTCTCTCTCTCTCTCTCTCTCTCTCTCTCTCTCTCTCTCTCTCATCCTTTGTTAGGTTTGACTGATCTTTTACCATCATTCATAAGTCCAGAGATATCGTGGGATGACACAAACGAAAATCCTCGACGTTCGTCATTTCATAGATTTTAGTCAGTACCTTGCTACGATGGTCTAGAGAAAGAGAGAGGCCTTTGGACATTTTCATATTTAATTAATAATCGATTTTTAGAACATTATAGATTGTTTAAGAAACAGCAACAAAACATTAAATACATCACAGTATGTGTACCACGTAACCAAGAAATTTACTGTATAATGTCGACATAGTTTGCAACTTTGTATCTTTGATAAACACTGTAGATAAATCCCAAAGAAAAGTGCACACATATCGTTACGACTAACCATATTCTTGTAGGTTACTTGGTGTAATTTCTATTTCAAGGTTTTAATCCAGCCCAAATTCCTTTTCTCTCTCACTCCACATTTCTGCGTAGTTTGTCTGTTATGCATGAGAGGGAGGGGGAACAGAAAGCAGAAAGGATTGTGATGAAAATGTGTACCATATTAAATTCATTTAGAAAACGAAGATCATTAATATTTTTTATCGTGATTTTCATACGTCACTAATGATTAATGTGTGGAAATTCATCATTGATCTAGAATCAACTGCAGACGGTCGCTAGAATGTTTATATATGCGTATTATGTTGCCATGGGAAGATCACAATTTGATATACCAATAGTATTGGTATATCAAATTGCTTTATACCAACGCTTTAAATGCCATATTATTTTTAATGTATGCGATATATATATATATATATATATATATATATATATATATATATGCAATAAACTGACAACGAACAGTGCAAAACTAGTATCTAACTAGCCTGAGCGCTTTCGACTCTTAATGAGTCTTTTTCAAAGGCAAATACAAGACATAGACAAGACAAGCAAATTAAAACACAAAAATCGTTGTGTTTGCAAAACTTAACATGGCTGTTTCTACAGGAATTAAACCTTTAAATTTATTATGTTTCAACTAGTTTATTTCAGCTTGTATCCGGATGGACGCAACATGGTCTTTACAATGTTTGTCGTTGTATCATCAGTTCCAGATCATTGTCCATTTTTCTTCACTTTTCCGTAACTTCTATTCACATGAATGGGTTGTTACTAAATATAACATTTTTTTATTTCATATAATTAGTACTGAAAAGCAGTAGAGAAAATCCCTTGGCCAGAAGTCAAGATCACTGTGGCGGCATTCTTTTCCGGCAAAACAATGAGCGATAGTATTAGGCTGGAAATCATATGTATTAATGTCATTTTCCTCAACTAATGACGATATATTACCCGAAGCCGGGAAAATAACAACATCTACAACTAATGAAAGATTGCAACAACAGCAAAAGATATAATAGTTTTATACACTGCAATTCGATTTCGCCAAGATTTTTATTGTTAAAATATGAAACCGTTTTTAATCCAGAATTTGGAAACGAACAAAGAACACGAAGAAAAGGATGAAAAGTAGTGAAGTTTGGTGGGTAGATAATTATCTTTATTTCCTATGTGTGAATGCTGTTTTCAGAAGATAAATATGGTGGTTAATAAACCGTTTCCTGCTCCATATTTCAATTTAGAAATCTTATTTCAGCACCTCATAAATGTGTTCCAAATAATAGGTGAGACTGGCCGAACCGCTAAATAACTTTGTAATATTCCTGGTAATATTGTAAAGTATAACCTTTTCATGTTGATTTTACCTGTCATTTTGTGTTGTTCGGTGTCTCCCTGATCAAACAGAATAATGGTGTTGTTAATGAACAGTTACGTGCTATAAACTTAAGGCTTTAACAAATTTAAGTGTTCGACCACCAATGATTATGGAGTAAGATACACTGGGTATTTTAGCTACTGTATCTACTATAAACGTGAGGTTGATATGTAGATCAGTACTACAACAGTAACGATTATTATTTTTATTATTATTATTACAATAACAACAATTTCGCATTTCCTAAATATCTTAGCAAAGTTCATTAAGTCATACTAATACAGAATCTTCTAGCATTAGCTACAGTCGAACGATTTGAAGTATTCATATTTGTCCCAAACAGGCGTATTTATTTTGTATAATAGAAAACTGAGTATGAGAAAAACTTAGTTTGAAATGTTAAAAGATAAATCATTTGTTTTAGAGATCCAAAATAACACATGACAATTAGGAAAGTATTTTCTCGAGCCCACGTGGGAAACGAAAGAGAGCATACCCTTTTCCAGCTGTTGCAGCGGCGTCAACATTTTGTAATGGTTTTTGCTAAGATAATTTATTCTACGACACGGTCGCTTGCCCCTTTGATCTTGGAGTTAATGTTAAATATGTGTCGCATACAATTTACATTAAGGTTGGGGGAGGGGCGTCATTTGATAAACTTTCATCATGCTTGGGTATTGAACCCACAACCACTGGAGCTCAACGCTCTTTCAACTTAAATATGGCGGCTGAGAGAGAGAGAGAGAGAGAGAGAGAGAGAGAGAGAGAGAGCAGGATATACAATAAGGACACCCGTAAAAAGGTGTAATTGGCGGTTATAGAAGGCAATACATGCATCTACAGCTTTAGATAACAACCTGGATTGACTCGTGCAGTAGATTAGATACACATGTCTTGGCACTTAGTGAGGTATCGATTTTAAAGCGGTTTGCAGTTTGTATGTGCAGATAAAACTATAGATTCTTTCCATACCTATAAGCATAAAGAAATAAGTGGAAAATTATAGCCCGAATTAAATATATCGGAACAAATTTCATCTGCAATCACCATTTATATGATATCCATGACAGACAGCTGCTTGAGGGCTTTTATCAAGGTTGTCGTTTAGAAAAAATGAACTTGCGATTTTGTAAACAGTTATTAGGTACAAATACATGTACATAAAATGGTTTTATTTATCGTGAACACAGAACATTGACGTTATCAGTTGATAGGGTGTGGGGTATTATCAGTGACTTAATTGTGGTTTGGTATGGCAGGTTATTTAGTACCGAGGCAACTGGAATGAAGAGCCTTGCCCAAAGACACATCATAGTGGCTGACCCAGACTGGCCTGATGGTAGGATTTGAACCCGCACCCTTTCGGTCGTGAGTCCGGCACGCTACCTACTGAGCCACTCGGGGTTCGGAAACGCTCTAATATTACTTTTTTTTTTCTTATCAACTGACATCCACAAATTCACGAGAGAATAATTTCACAATTGCATGTTTTCTTCTTGCTTCACATTTGTATGATTTATCAATACGTTTTTCTAAGCTTTAGATTTGTATTTCATGCTACGTAATACAAAACATGACCGAAACACCTAATCCACAGGACTGGTCCTATCTCAGATGACCAAACATTTAGAATATCCCGAGAATTCCTCATGTTAACAAATAAGGGAGGGTTCATTGTACGAAATTAATCCATGCTACCATAAAGTCTGGTGAATACTGTACATTATGACGTCTGCTCATAGAAACTGGCTAAATACAAGGTTTGAGAAATACCGCCCTCCCATAATCAAACAAATAATCCCTAAAATATAGCAAAGCTATAAACGGATATGTCAGTTTAAATGGCAAATAACCTAGTATGAATAACAGATCTTCTGCAGAATACCCAGAAAAAAAAATTTATACTCTTGCACTTCGCCCTCGGGCTCAAACTCTTGCTGGTATGTAAATATTGCCTCAGCCAGTAAATCTTATATGATCCTGGTATTCGAAAGCGTTCTTTTTCAATCGTTCAGAAACGTTGCTGTCTTATGAGCAGATAAATTGTCTAATGATCTCCTATTTAATGTTCCTATCGTAACGTCGTTTCTTTCCGTTTCAAAAATTTGACTGCATTTTTGTTAAAAGAAGCAGGCTAGATTTGGGTCTATTCTGGTAATTTTTTTTTTTTTTCCTTTCCTTTTTATTGTTGTTTTCGCTGCTGTGCAGTTATGATCATTGCAATAATATCGCCGAAATTATTAAGAGAAGAACATTAAAACAATTTACCAAACTCAAACTAGATAATAGATGCTTAATTTACGTGTCATTTAAAAGATGACACCAAACCTGATTTTAAAAAATGACGTAACTAATACTGTAACCTATAGAGTAACGCTAACAGTGTAGGTCACTGTGGTATACTTTCCCCTGGTGTGTTTCAAAATGATGTAGAAAAAAACCTGACCTGGCTCCTTGATTATAGCATGCGTGCAGCTGGAAATCTGTCAAGAAGCTAACACTTTTTCACTGTGAGTACCGTAGCCTTTCAAGACAAATGCATTTGTGTATCAATGTAGGTACCCGAACTACCTTACAATGGGGTGGTTCGGAATGTTGTAAAGAGCACCTTGAATAAATTTCATGAGGATATAATTTCTACAGCTAGCAGTGAAGGAAGACGTTTAAAATGTTAAGCTGGATTCTGACACTGCTAGTAACGGCGTCGAATCTTAACAACTACCCACGCCCCGCTCTTACTTCAGATTGACAGAAATCAGGAACTTATTCCAAGGAAATTGTGCCTTGCTTGCATGGTCTGTTTGCCACTAACTTATGTAGTAAAGTTACTTATTGTAAAAAAAATCATGAAAGGGCAGAATCGAAACTTTATGAAATTATATAAAAGTTTAATTTGCTTGTTTGTTTAATGAAAATTGTAAAATGTAAAATGTTTACAGTTTTATGTGTCATGCAGACGCGTTTGTGTTTAATTCCTCTTGATCAGTTTGTTGGCATAGTAAACGCACAAAATCCAGCCGGTCAACCTATGATATAACCTTGCAGGATTTATTGAACTAAGGTGGGTTAATGTGTATCAAAAAATGAAAGAGATCTATCAGTTACGGTAAAAGTTGCAAACGTTTGAATGCTTATGCATAATATAGAAGAAAATGAATTGTGGCCTGAAGCCAGATGCCGACGCTGGGGGACGTAGAAGGGTGTATCATAACCTACGCTGTCCTTCACACACATTAGCTGGGACTTATAAAGGGAATTGTCTAAGGCTATACGCTGTTGTTGACTGGTTTTGTTTTAGAGAAATCTGCGTTGCAGGTTTCACACTTCATCTCGTCGTATTTAAATCAACAGTTACAGACGTGAAATATATTGAGGCTGAGATCAAATCAATGGAAAGAATGTTTCTATAGATCAGTGAGAATAGATTTCACTTGTTAGAGATATCTAGAATTGTTAGGAGACTGAGATTTTTATTACATATTCATTTTGTTTAGAGTGGATAACAGGAAAAAAAATGAAAATATTTGTGTAAGGAAGGACTGTGTAAAATTTGTAATGTAAATGTCGAAAATTAATGTAATTTTATAACTGCTTGTCCGCTTTATGGAGAATTACGAAACAAATATTTACCCACCTTTTTATTTAAAACTCCAAAGATTTTAGATACATTTAGGATTTTTGTACAAATGTTACTACCACAATTATGATGACTAATTTAACAACATTTACTATAAAGGCCTTAAAGATCAGAGAAGTCTTTATACCTTCAACTTCTGCTGCATAGGCATAGACTCTAGAGCAAGATCACAAAACGTCTGTATGCTCAATGTAGGCTTTTGGGTTCTCTTTCATTTATATTTTATGATTACTGCGTGATTAGTATATATATATATATATATATATATATATATATATATATATATATATATATATATATATCACCTAATTAGAAACATTACAATATCGATTACTTGCATCTATAGCAATTCTATTAGATACGATGTTTATCTATTACATATTAAAACACCTTTTTGTACCGTATGATGGATGTATATGTATCAAGGGTCAGTGGACTGTATTCAAATAAACACCATTGCAATAATAATAGTAAGAAGTAGAATAAGAATAATATTTATTTGTAGTAAAGGCCACTGGCCCATGATACATATAATTACATCATGCGGTACAAAAAAAAAAACTGTTATAGTGCATCACAAAAGAACATCGTATATGTTGGAAGTAATATACATAAAAGTAATAATTATTGCATGTTTCGAATGGAATGAGATACAAGTATATATTACACAGTAATCACACAAACGGATTTAAGGGTAACCCTAACACTTGTGTGGAGCAAGTTTTCTGATATTGATCTAAAGTCTTATGTAGCAGGAATCGTTGAAAAAAAATGATTTCTCTGATCTTTAAGGCTTTTATAGTAAACATTGCTAAATTAGTCATCAGAATTTTACTAGTTTCATCTTGTACAAAATTCCAAAATTTTTCTAAAGTTGGAATTTTATATACAAGGTGGGTAAATATTTTCTTCGTATTTCTCCATATAGCGGACAAGCAGTAATAAAATGGAATTCATTTTCGATGTTAACGTTACAAATTTGACACAATCTTTCCTTATAACAAATACTTTAATGTCTTCCCGTATTACCTCTGATTGGCAAGTTTCCCACTCTACGCAAAGTGATTATAAAACAAAGATCGATATCTCCCAACAATTCTAGATATCTTTGACAAGTACATTCTATTCCTAATGACCTGCAGAAGCGCAGTCTTTACATCAACTTAATCTCATCCTGCAGCTTTTCCCTACAAATATCTTCACATCTCTGGCTGAACAATATAAGAAATGTATTTTCATCATTTACGCCCTGAGTACACCAAACATTGCCAAATCCAAATGTATATAGAAGCTTTTTAACATTGTTAGCCAAGCAATCACAATTCCCCCCCCCCCCCTTAACTATAAATCGTACCATTGTTTAGGATATCTGTCTTCCGGTATTTTTAGAATTCTTAGCCAGTATTTCAAACTACGTTTATATCTTATACATTGCATACTAATTCTTCCTAATTCGTTATATACGAATGCATTTGAAGTAGACTTAGATGTACCAAGGCTATATTTACAAAATGACAAATGAGCTTTTTCAATATCTTTGGCATCATAAAACCTCCAAAACCTCAGCTCCATAATTAAGGATGGGAGTTATCTTCGCGTCAAACAGACGAAGCAATCCAGTTACGGGTAATCTGCCAGATTTTGAAAGACTTTGCCTCAATATATGCACAGTCTTCAGCGTCTGCAAGGACAGAGTTTTCTGGCATATACCAAGAGTTTTTTGAAGAAAATATGCATCCTAAATACTTATAATATGATTCAATATTTACCTCTGTATGATCAAAGTATCACTTTTCGTAACATCTGAGATAGCCACCTCTGCGAATCACAACCTCACTTGTTTTTCCATTATTCAATTTTAATTTCCACTTTAGGCAATACGTATGCCACCTGTTGAGCATATTTTGCAACTGGTGGGCAGTGTCAGCAAAGACAATTAAATCGTCTGCATGTAACAGTAAAATTAGTTCTAAGGTTTCTACAGCCAACTGTTTCCTTTAGCTAAAAAGGGATTCAGATCGCTCAAAAATAAAGAAAAAGGTAAATGCGTTAAAACACAACCTTGGCGTACGCCCAAAGGGCAATTAAACATCGGTAATAAGATTGTTGGACATAATACATGCTTTTACATCATTATAAACTGCATTAATGATTCGTAACATTTTTCTACTAATAGTTTCACTAACTAGTGTTTGGTACAGTTAACGTCTCTCTATCCTATTAAAGGCTTTTTCATAGTCAATAAATACTGCATAAAATATATCCCTACGTTTTCTTAAATATTGACAAATTAATGTAATAATAATAATAATAATAATAATAATAATAATAATAATAATAATGATAATAATAAGGTGTTGTCGTACAATTTAATGTATAAATAATTGTTACTAATATAAGTATTATCTTTTATTTTAAGCAATTAGAATACGATAGAAATTATTTTAAAGTGATACAAGATAAATCATTTGTTGTAAGAACATACAAATATAACACACGGCAAAATTGCAAACTGATGATATTGTCAAGCCTACGTGGGTAACTTAAAACTGATATAGCGGCGTTAGCTTTTGTTATGGTTTTGGTTAAGTCAATTCATTCTACGACATGTCCGCTTTTACTTTGTCGTCAAGGTCTCAGAAAATTTGCATTATGGCTTTGGTGCTGTTTTTCTTGTTTTCATTTAACTATGTTTTCGAACCCCCTTGATGGAATCGGATCATGTTTGGCTTGAACCATTATGAAGCTAAAACAAAATTCATTTCACCAGACGTTCACTCACCCTTCAGACCTTCTCGTCAGGGCTGCAGTCGTGGAAAGGGTGCATTATGGTTCTGGTTAAAGTTTTGTTTTTCATTTGCTTATATTTTTAAAGCCCTTGATGTATTTTATTTGTACTTGGGGAGAACTATTATGAAATTAATACATTTCACTTGCTCACCTCTGTGTCCTAAAAGTCAGAGTTACAGTCATGGAAAATTGCGTTAAGGGTTTCGTTAAAGCTAATTAATTTGCTTCTATTCACTAAACTCCTTTCTGATTTTGTCTTCATACTTCGGTGAATCATTTAGGAAGCTAAGTCCATTCATTTAGAGAAATGCTTGCTGAACCAGTTGACCTTGCGATATAGGTCAGTAGTGGCGTAAGGGGAGGGGAGATTGCCCGGGCTCCAGGCGTAAGTGGGGAGTGTAGTCGTGGGATAATTTTTGTTGTAGCTTAAATTTTCATAGTATTTCACCCCAACTTAGTGTAACGGATACATTCCTGACACAATTTATATTTAGGATGAGGTGTTGAAGGGGGTTTGGGGTTGGCAACTGACTTAACAACTCTTGTTTGTGGCAAAGTAGGGGGTAGAACTAAAAACAGTTGCCATCAGGCGCCTCAGTAGGGGCGCCAATAAAGAATATTGCCTCCGGGCACCTCGAATCCTCACACCGCCGCTGGTAATAGTAAAATGTTTTATAGGACTCAGTACACATATGTTTTCTCCATATAAAAGTTAAGTTCTTACTTTAGGTCATTCGGCATTTGCAGAAAAAACATAAAGCAATGTGATATGGGTCACATATTTTACTTCCGGGACAGCATCAGTATCTGATTGTTCAGTGTACACTGTGGGCAATATACACTCAGACAAAAACAACATAGACCTCGTATTCCAAAGATTAAATAATTTCCTCTATATAAATATCATAAATGTTTACATTTAAGCCAAGGCTCACCATCAAAACAAAGAAGGAAAATACTCTTAAAATACATACGGACTAATTGTATGGGTGCTGACTCCGGGGTATGATATTACGAATAATGTGCTTCAAATGTCGTTAAAACGAACAACATAAATGTCGAGGACAGCAGCAGGGGGGTGAATCCTACAAAGTTTAGAGGGGTTATTTAGCGAAAATAAAGCTTCCTACAAAAAATGAGCGGATAGTGATTCCGACAAATATACTTCAGACAAGGTGGGAGGGCAAGGTTAATATCGCTAAACCGATCTCTCTAGCCGACCGAAATTGGGTTTGTTTACCTTGTATCGCGAGCGGTTGTTTACCTGTATACATGGCATATTTTCCCACGCCGAATGCGTCACCGTGTGAATCAGGTCAAGTGCAGTCATTCAAGTGGCGACAACACCTGCGGCCTTAGTGAGTATTTGTGATGTTTGATTGTTGTTATGTTGAGCGGATAGGGATTTTTAAAAAGCTGACAGAGAGTATAGTGTATCAACCAAAAATTTTATCGAGACCTACACGATACTTCGACCGAGGATCATGTAAACTTATCGTGATAAATCCGTGTGAAGTAACCTGCGTGTGCAAGAAAAAGTTTTTAAACTTAATCATATCCATGTTCCCTGAACACCAAGTCAGATGAATGTTTTGCAGAGTGTGTGTATCGACTCCATTAAATGCAACTAAAAGACTGCAGTTATATCTGATCACTTTAGGTATGTATGTGTACATCTGAGTAACATAAATTACGTCAGTATTTTTGTGTTCAACTCGGGAAAATATCTGAGCTGGATTTGATTGTTTGTCCAACTTTACATCATCGTATGCCTCGAGATTATTAATACATCCATCGAGGTCATCGTTGATGTCGATGATAAAATCAATAATATCATTACCGTCTTCATCCGACGGCTTCGCTTCTTCATTAAAATCTTTAAGCACATCGTAGCATCGCTAATCATCTACAGATGGTGTCACCAAATACAACTTATCCCACTTGAGCCATCTCATTATCAGATTGAGCAACAATTGAGTCTTACCACACCCAAATGGACCTATGATAATTGCTCTGATTGAATTTGGTAGCGCTGGATGATGCTTGACTGGCTCTTGCTTTCGTGTCACTGAAATATCAATGATATTCACGTTGTAGGAATATATAATAAATAATATGAATTTATATTGTGTTTTGATGCAGAGCACACACACCCACAAGTGGATTAACAACAATAATAACAAAAAATAAAAAACGTGCGCTTACATGCAAGTGTGTGAAATGTGGCACAAGCAGATATAGATTTATCTCTCACTTGACGGATGTCAATGGCGGTGATATCGCTGCTTCATTGGGAAAATTACCAGGGGCTCCATGGGATAAATACCCAGGAGAAAAACATCTTCCTGGATATAATTATTGTGGTCCTAGAACCCGACTTGATACCCGACTTGACGAACGAGACCAACCAAGACCTGGAGAGTATCCAATAAATGCGATTGCTCAAGTGTGTCACGTTCATAATGTCACGTATAAAAATCTAGATTTACAACAACGACATATTGCAGACGTGAAGTTGATACACACGTTAAAGTCTGTAAAAAATAAATCTCTCTCAGAGAATCACTAGCTAATTGGCTGGTAAGATCTGCGATGAAAGGTAAACTAGTGCTAGGAGCTGGTAATTAATCATAGATAACTGTTATAATGGAATCGATTTATTATAGCCCAAGACGATACTGGAGTGGTAGAGCAGCGATTAGTAAACTTGCTGATGCAGAAAATGTTACACGCTCTGTTGCTGCAGATTGGTTAGCACGACAGGCAATATGGTAAATTTATAGACCACCACCTAAATAATTCAGTACGCACGTTTTGATGTCAGCTCTCCCAATGAAGTTCATCAGGAGGATATTTTTTTTTTCCGGATGATACTATTAAAACACGTAGACGTCAATCACGCACATACAAATACGCGGTGACGTTGCAAGTAGATATAAAGAAGCAGAACCACTATCAACAAAAACACCAACTGAAATTGCATCTGCGTTTGAACGAATTTATGTACGAGGGCCCTTGCGATGGCCACAGTTGCTACAGGTTGATCCTAGCAAGGAATTTCTCGATTCAGTAACATTGATGTTGAAACAACATAACGTCAAAACCAGACGAAGACATACCGCAATTCATCGCAATCAGGCAATCGTTAGCAATTTAATCGAACACTTGCTGAGCGATTGTTTGGATAACAATATGCGAAGGAAATATCCCTAAATAAGTTCAGAGATCTCGTGAATGGGTTGCAAGACTACCAAGTGTGATAGCTGCGTTAAATAATGAAATTACTCGTGGGACTTCTATGAAACCCATCAATGCGATCACAAAAAAACATATACCAGTAGAACGAAGTGACTTTCTCAAAACAACCAGTACTAAGTAATGTGACTAAGATATTTATATGAACCTGGTGAACTTGAAGGTGGTAAATAAAGAGCAACTGATCCTATTTGGAGTGTGACCACACATAAAATTTTCAGCGTGGTAAGATCAACTGGTAGACCTGCAATTTACAGACTAGATTCAACTGTTCCTCAACGTGGATTTGTACGTAAACAATTACAAGTAATTCCTGAAAATACACAATTACCACCGCCTTAACTTCTGTGAAAGCAGTACACCAGCATCCCTACGTCGAGTACACTCAAGACAGGTCAAAATCACATTTTCGTGTGTATGACTGAGACTACTATTAATTCTATCCGCGGTAAACTGTCGTGGGTCATTAGAAGAATACTGCCACAACATTACTTTGTTGCAGCAAGCACAGTGATTATTTTGTTGTTGTTTCAGCGTCATGATAAACTTAACATCGAGGTTAAAGTCACGCTTACTTTTTTGTCAGATCGCTGATAACCAGCTAATTTTTTCCTTACTATATCATCGCAATTGCAAGCAGCGGTTTCCTGAGTCATTGTGCAGTCTATGATAACCCTCCGTAGCTGAGACATTCTTCTGACTCTCGACACCGCTAGATAAACTAAATTTGACCGTTCGATCCGATCATTGACAATCCAGATATTTGTATCAGAAATAGTAAATCCTTGTGACGAATGAATGGTAATAGCATATCCTAGAGTCCACGGGGATGTATCCATCGTTAACGCGCTCTCAACAGCATTCACAGGAACCAAAACAATGTAATTTAATGCAAACATTTGTTTTCGTCTTGACTCTGTCCCTGACTTTGTCAGGGGCCCTGGAATCTCAACTTCAGTATTTGGTTTGCGTGTGTCTGCTGGTCGATAAGATAATGGTACAGATAAAGCTGAAATTTTTTCTTTATGTAACAGACATAATAGCTTTTGAATTGTATCACAAACTATCTTCCGACTTGCAACTATGAAAGCAGCAGGCCGGCACAAATTCCAGAAATCATTCATCGTGGTCTATGGAATTACTTCACGCATTATCTTACATTGAATCTTTCTCTGGATGCAGTCTGATTAACTTTTTAAACTCTCTCTTTCAGCGGTTCATCAATAGCTCTATGATCATCAATTATTTCCTCATAATAATCTACGAACTTTTTCAGCCATTCGTGCGGAGATGATCCAACAAAGGGTGGTGGTTGACAATGATCGCCACACATGATAACAGCAGTATTTTTCGGCAACAACCAATCAAGAAACATTTTAATACATCTAGCGACACCGTGCATATCTCATCCCAGATAATAATCTTAGGGATATATTTCTCACCCATTCGCTCAGGAGTCCATGCATCTCCCTTTCATCGGAAGAAGCTGTGATAAGTATGGGATTTAACTCCTCGTTCGCTCATTTCTCTGGCAAGCCGGTGAGTCGGAGTTAGAACAGCCATATCAAGATTTCGAAATAATTCAATCGCACGTGTTGTTTTGCCAGAACCTTCCGGTCCATTGAGATAAACATACTTATGTCTGGCCACAGAATGATATAACGATGAAGCCGACGTAAGTTTTGACATATGTTTATTTTTATATGTTTCCTTAGATTCAAAGTCGTCGGATTCAGAATAACTAAGAATCTTTTTTCGCTTTATTCTCCATTCGCCCCATGATGCATCAGCGCCGCTATGTAATTGTGTTAGCAATTCTGCGTATTTTTTATTGATATAAAATGAATCTGTGGCGACTCTAATTGTGGTGTCAGGAAATCTATTTATCATCGATAATAAATTTCTCGAAACGTATGCGTGCATTGAAGATCTTAAATGAGTAAACTGTGGTGAGTCACCATCAGTGTAGCTCACAATTGAACCTAATTTAGTTCCGTCCGATAAGTAAGCATTATTCCGACTGATAAATGTGGTTCTCTCCTTTGTATCAGCAATTATAAAATCGAGTTCAGCATCGTCGATAATTAATCTTGTACAATGTCGTTTATGATCATATGATCCTCCTTGTGTAAATTTACCAATTATCTTTCTGCCAAGATCTTTTGCAAGTTTATTTTCGAGATCGGTATCGTCCGGATTTTTTCATCAGGAGAATATTTCTTCTCTTGTGGTAACCAAACTTGTTTCTGCGGACGATATGATATAATTGCTTCACTTACAACCAACGATATCAGTATTTTTGCATCAAGCATATATCGCAATAAAAAAATGTTTTCCAAACCAAACAGCGACAACCGGATGAAGGTTTCTCGATGCAAACTCGAATGACTCAATACTTGCAAATCCAGTTAGTCAAAATCTGGCAAGGGTCCATTTATCGCAACTCTGGTCAACTCGTGTGTTGGATGTCCAAATCTTTTATATACTCAGAACACTCTCCCATTCCAAGAAAATGTCCAGGATAACATGCAACCATATCAACTGAGATAACATCCTTATAATCATATTTCGTATTCCATAATCCACCGTGTCCGTATTCGACACAAATGCGTTGGACATCTTCAAGAAATTTCAACCGTGTTGGTTTCCATGAATTTTCCTTCTGAGCAGCGTGGGCAGCAACTGATGGAACGGTGAATCAGTTACTGAGTAATCGTTCGATAGCATCATTATCGTTCGTGTATTTCAACGCAAGATTTTTCATTTCGTCATGGAGAGATTCTGTACGATAAATATCTCCAAATAGGCCGTACAAACTCATCATAGTTCACAGATTCTGAACTCTGGAACAATCACACGGATACAGGGTCACTTTTACTGATATTTATGATAAAATCAAACATATCGCCGTTATAAAATTTAACAGTTCGATTTCGTGGAAATATTGTTACGTCCGAAGTGCACGCTTGTGCGTTATGATCAATAATCTCTATCGAAGCTCCATTCTTTTTAATATTTCGATTTGTACACAATTTCTCCGGTTAGTGTCTTCACCCTTATTGGAAATCTTTTCTTTTTTTTCCAGTTCAGCAACGTCTTTGATAGACGCTCCGGTATATTTAACTGTTTGTGCCCACTCATTTAGTTTTTTACGTCTTAGATCCGTTAAACCATTTCCACGCATCGCGTTTGTAAAGTGTTCTTTAACTCTCTCAGCAACACAATTCAAGCGAGAAATTTTCATCCGCAGGAGGTCATTAACACTAGGTTTATCATTCAGCGGGTATATCACATAAACAACTGCCGTCACAGAATATGCTCGCTCATAATAAGGTTTATCGATACCAATCAGTATTCCTGGTTTTGAATTTTTATTTAACTTCACAATATTTCCAGCGCGATGTAATCGAACATGGTCACGTTTGTCACGGATAATCCAGATGCCATCTACCGTTGCGGTATATACCGCTACGATAAATTTTATTCTAAAAATATAGTTTTGTTCGTCGAGATAATTAATAATCGTTGCTGCTCGCTTGTCATTCATTGTAGCATTGACGTCTTGCATAATTCTGCATGGTGACCACACATGAACCGCACCATCATTGCGAAATTCTCTCTTGGCTTTACGGATACGATTCATTAAAGTTCTATTCGTCAAATCAACCAGAGCTCGCCTCGACAATTAAGGGATTATTCTGTCAAGATCAAATCTGGCTTTAGAGGGCTTAATCGCAGATAATCTCGCAAATTTCTCTAAATTTTAATTAAGGCAAATATATATTTAAATTAAAGGTTAATATATATATATATATATATATATATATATATATATATATATATATATATATATATATATATATATATATATATATATATGATGATTCAAGCAAAGAATAACTATAAGTGATTGATGATTGGTTCTGCAATTCCTTGTAATCGGTCTTGCGTAAATGAATTCTGTGATATAATATGCAAAGCGTGCTGCGTAAAGCCTAGGACCAAAACCTTGTTTGAAATGTGGTGTTGGGGTTAGAGGAGAAACGCAGCTGTGTGAAGAATGCGGTGGTAAAAAAAATAAAGACAGCTGAAACGATATTATGATAAAAAAGATGGTAATGAATCTCTCATAAAAACGCCGAAGACTATCTCGCCAGATTTTCACGCTAACATATTTTTCTCTAGTAATAAAATAATTATTTAGACAAATATTATTATATAAATGGAGCAAAATAAATTTGTGAACCATCCCATCATCAAGAATTATGAGGCATCTCGTGCTGGTGTAATCAGGCACAGTCGACTAAAAAAAGTCGGTTCTTCACTAATAATGGTTATCTTAAATTTAATGCCGGGGGAAAAATATATCGCTGTCACAGGTTTGTATATGAATGTTTCCACGGACTGATCAAAGATGGACTTGTAATCGATCATATTGATTCAGATCCGAAAAATAATTCTTTGAGTAATTTGCGGTTTATTACACAAAGTCAGAATTGCAAATTTGGAAATACTCAGAACAAAGATAATCGCGCAAGATCAGTTAAATCTGTGAATGTGGAAACGGGCGAAGAAAAAGAATTTTAATCGATGTATGCATCTGGAAAATATTTCGATATTTACCGAACTTCAATATACTATGTCGCAAATAATATAACAAAATCGGAAAACTCATTATTTTCTGGTCCAAAAACGATGAGATTTTATTGAAAACGGTGAAATCGGACTCAAAAATAATGATTATGCCAAAGATTTCTTAATTTCTCTAATAGACTCATTTAAATAACGGGGTCGGGGTTTTGCCCTCAGAATTTCAAAAACTTGGACTGAAAAACAGTGATTTTGAGTACTATTTACCCGATCAAAATTTGAAATTTCACATCGACACCGACAAAATCTATTCCGGCAACGACACCAAGAAACCTCTTTTCGCGTGCTAGTTAACATCGTTAAGTTTATCTTGCAGCGCAATGTTTTCATCAACGATCACGCTCTAACTTTGAGGTAATCATTTTTTGTTTTTGTTTTAAACAAATATTCGTTATATAATGAATTCCAAAAATTAAATGCAATTATTTCTGAGATAAAAAATTAAATGATGATAATATAGAACTTTCTGACCAATTGGATCCTGAAAAAATCACAAATGATTTTGAAGCGCTACAAGAACGGAAATGCGATGGAAGATACACTCTAGCAGCCGAATACGGGTTTATTAAATTGCTCCAGCAAGCGATGAAACAGTCGTTATTTTATGTCGATTATGATAAAAACATTCGGAAATTCGTTTCACTCGCACAGGCGATTGAGAAAGTTAGATCAGAGTTATCACACGAATACGATACAAAAAAGATTGTGAGTACACGTGTGCGACAATTGATCAATTATGTACGATTGTGAACACCATCATGGAGTCCTTGACGAAGTCCCTGGCAGAGTCTTTGACGGACGTCAAGAGTGATTGTGAAAGTGAAAGTTGTATTTATTTATTTTGACTCAGATTCAGTAAGTCTAAAATGTATCCGTGACAACAGCGGATTATGACATTGCAGATAAACCGGATTAACGGGTACTGACACAATTAAAAATCCAGGTGGAACTTCGGGTGTGAGTGAATATAAGATATATCCTTGATGTGCCTGTCTGGATCTTTCTAGATCTAATTGATAGCTGCCATCGATTGCATCACATACAAGATTGACTGCGATTGTTGGTGTGATATTGAGAATACCTGGTGATATATATGACGACCACCCCCGTCTGGATCGTTGTTACGTTTGAGAATGTTCGCCGGAGGGGATGTTTTTCTCCATGATTCTAGTAACGCTGGAAAATATTCATCGATGATATCATTAACTTTTTTTTTTCAGTTCATCGTCGTTAAATCCTGGTAATATGAATTTTGGTAAATCTGCCTCGGTAATAGAATAATGCTAGAGAAATAACTGTCTACGTGTCGTCACGTAGGGCTTTTAAGATCAACGAATTCATTACCATCGACAATTACTGTTTCAATAATAAGTTTACTGGCGTGTGTTGCCACCGATAGCAACATTGTATACTAGTGTAATTTATCAACCGCACAAGTTGATATCTTTTTTGCAAAGATATTAAGAATACCAGCAACACGGGTTATAGCTGCAACACCAATTCCTATTGCTGGTGCTATTATGTATGACGCTGATAATGATCCGATTATAGTTGCTGTTCCAGCGACCACGGCGGATGCAGAGTATACAATTATGTCAGTAACAACGATACGTCTGCGGTATGTTTCTATTTTATTGTATACTCATCAATAATATTTTCAGTTGGGTCTGCAACAAACACACTTGCTCGTATCTGTAATGCTGCGCTGCAACAACGTCAATCAATTGGTTCATTATATAATTTAAGTAGGTGGTAGTTTAGCGACTAATTCAAGACACCAATTGTACAACATGACGAGGCATTTTTCCTCGGGTTCCGCCACAATATTCCCTCGTCGTTTTGATCCAATATCACTAACATAGATCCAGAAGATCCACTAACTGGAAAACGTAGTGAAATCGTAGTAGATACTGTAAATGTAGTGCCGAGTATTGAGGATCTGTATATGCCGGTAACCTTAGCGCGATGTTTAATGGATTTATTGAGTGGGGACCATAATGCTGATCCAGACGCTACTGTATATACTATATCATCGGTACTGTTTTTTATGTCAGAGAGTTTAATGTCGATGACTGCTGGAATTCCAAAAAAGTCATTATTGGCTCTATTTGTGTTTCTACGAAAATTTACAAACGCGGCTACATGAGTAGCAAGTTCAGATCTAAATGTGGTCATTCCATCATTGATTTGTCATTAACGAGGTCATCATTTGGATGTTGCTATTGTCGATGTATTTCTTTGTTGCGGCGCCATCGCTTGATTCTGGTTCTCCAAGACCAGTAATTTTGTTATTAGCCATATTGAGAGAACCAGTCATTATATTACCTGCGGATAGGAAACGATCATTGATCTCAATTCTGACCGTGTTGTTGTTACTGCCTACATATCTTTTTGTTGCCACATCATCGTCTGATTTTGGTTCTCTCACATTGATAATTGTATTTCTGCACATGTTGAGATCGCCATACATAATATCTCCAATTCTTCTGATGCGTCCAGCAATTCTCCCATGATTGTTAGAACTGATTCCTCCTAGTTTTTTAATTTTACCGTTTTTAGCAAACACGACTAAGTTATCTTCGGTCGCGCCTGGAACTAGCAGAATAATATCTGTCAACGGGATTTTGCTCTTCTTTAATCGTCCTTGTTGATCTTGAAAAACAACTTCATTTTGGTCCACATCTAAGAGACGTAAAATATTAGCGAGCTCGTCCTTGACCTGGTCAAGGGTTGCATACTTGGATAAGTCATCTTGAGGTTTGAGACTCCGAGCAGATCTTCCAAAAATATCTACCATTGTATATTCAATAAGACCCGTTTAAAACGACCGTGGACGGCTATACCGTCGGGTGGTATAATTGTGCACGACTTTATAAGGTGGCGTCGTTGACGATCACACAGCGTCGAGTACAACAAGTACTTCACGGCCACATATTGGTGGATCAGTTATTGTCTGTGTTGGTAATGTTGAATACTAGATTGGCGTACTATCTATGCTGCCGACATATACATATTTTAAAAATTCCTTCGGTGGTGCCAGTCCATACGATTCAACATAAACAATTCCACATGGATCAATCGTATATGCAACCCAGTGAGTACCTCTTCCACCGTTAGTGGAAGGACCAGAATTTTCATCGAGATTAATGATTCCTGTTTCAAAACGGTTTGGTTGTTTTGGTAATTGATCACGCATAAAACACCTGAAGTTTTTTATATTTAATCGCTTAGCAACATCAACTAAATCAAAATTGGACATTGGAAGTATCAACGAAGTGTCCCGGGCAGTCTTAGACCTTCCCCGTGGATTGATCGTACCATGAATGAGGGGTTCCTGGCAGTCTTAGACCCAATCCGTGAACGGATCGGCATTTTGTTTAAGTATTTAGTCCTTGGCCTGTTGCTTTCTTTAATGCCATCCCAGCGGCAGTTCCAACAGCATCAAGTGCAGCTGCTTTTGCAACAGCTGGGGCTACAGTAGCTATCAACGCTGGTGTAGCTTAAAAAAGTGGAAATATACCACCCGTCTTGAATGAGTCTTTAATGGCACCCGCAGAGAGATTAAGTCGTACACCAGTCGCTGATCGTTTGGCGTCATTGAAGTGCCTGAGCTGACTTTCTGTCAGTGACAGTTTATTTGAACCACCTGCGATCTGTTCTGATTTCAGCAATAATTTTATTCCACAGTTCCTTTTTGATACTGATTGTAGCTTTTTAATCTGACCAGGAGAAAGACTGACACTAACGGGATGATATGACATTATAATATCATAGACGATTTAATTACATATTTTCTACTAGGGCGTCAATGATTCTCATTCGTCCACCAACACCTTTGTAATGTGGCGAATTTTGAAACTTAATGTGAATAAATTGTGCATTGAAGTTAGCTTAGTCAAGCCAAAAGGTCTTGAGAAAGTTCACTGATATTTCTCTTATTTCATCTCTGAAACATAAAAGGGTCTACGTTAAGCTTCAGTAGAATTTGACCGAGTCATCGTAATGGTATAGTGACACAGCGTACATAGAGTTACAACCGTATCAGTTGGAAGAGGACTTTATGTCAAATAATTGATCTTCAAAGGAAAGCTAATTGCAACATATTTTAGGCTGGTGAAATCTGATGAAAGACGTGACTATTAGGAGAGAATTTTAGGAACAGTTACTTCCGATTGGTCAGTAAAGAATTAACGCGTACACTTTGGGAGACTTAGAATTTATAGGAGCAACTTTAGTCAAATTTCTTTAGTCGAGAATCTTGCTTGGAAGAAGTCAGATTGACTCCGTGGGAACAATAGAATTGTGTTTCCCTCGTTAACGAAGAAAGGTCAGATAGCTGTCTTGGAAAGGAAGACAGGCTATAGGGATTTGACACACGATTGTGTGGGGAGAAAGAAAGAACAGCATTAAGGTACACAATTTTAGTTTCAATATAATATTCTATTTTCATTTGTTTGTTTTATGCAAATGTGTTTGATATGCTTATGATTCATGCTATGTCTGGATTATTCAAGTTCATAGGAATCTGTAGCTGCTAGAGTTGTATGCAATTTATTTCTTAATTTTACAGTTAGTTCATTGATAGAATTGACGGATTGCATGTAATCGGATATTCAATGTGCAGTATTTTCATAGGGATTTATGATGTATTCCAAAGAATGTTCAAATATGCAGTATTTCATAGAGATTTATGACTTAACCCTAATATGCAGATGTGTCATATTTTTTTATGTTTACCTAAATTGATTTCCTGTGTAGGATGATATTGTTGTCGGGAGTTAATGACAATTGTATATTTATATATGATTTCGCAATGCTTAAATGATCTTGCAGGTTATTGGTTATTGTAGCTAGATTTAGTGAATATTATGCCATAAGTAATTGAACATTTATCTTATTGGACAGAATTGACTAGTCAAATGTAAATAAGACGTGTAGTAATGTATGCTGGTATATACGGCCGCATGTGTCTGTAGAGAACACGTGGTAATTCCTAATCAATTGCTATGCAGCGAGGGCAATGAACTTCAAGCTAAGGTCATTTGTACAAATACAGCGTGTATCTTACCAAAATACAGGAATTTGTAAGGACCGTTATTTGTTACGATCACATTATGTCAGAATGTATGCAGTGTGAATCGCTAATCTGAATACGAACAAAGAGAGCTTATATATAAGATCACATTGTGTCAGAATTTGTGCAGTGTGAATCGCTAATCTGAATACGAACAAAGTGAGTTTATATACAGATGCAGATAAGTGGGTGAAACATAACTAACTCTCGTAATACTCTCGTATTTAAGGAAGCAGCTTTATACCCTCGAAGAAAGGAGAAAAGAAGTAAAAGAAAAACCCGATGGGTCCAGGGAAAATCCGCATCTAAGAGAGGTCGGAATAAACAGGGGTCAGAAAGAGGACCAAAGCGCACGCAGTAGATGTGGAAACAAGACGAGAGGAGACAGACGCCAGGTGATGCTGTCAAGCGTGGAATTTAACTCTAAATTCACTACTCGTAATATGATGTAAATTGAACACTGCGACTAAATTCTATCAATGTAAATCCGTTGGATTAAAAAGTGAAATTTTGGTCATGTATTAATTGAAAGTGAAATTCTGGTTATGTATTAATTGATTACATTTATTTTAGTAACTCCGTTGGATTGAAAGGTGAAATTTTGCTTATGTACTAAATGATTAAATTTATTTTTATTTATTGGTAAAGGGGGCTCGTAGTTGTTATTTCTTTCAATAGCCTTGCTCAGCTATCTGTTAACGTTCCATCTATCCGTCCACACTGGGCAATAACAGCGTGGGAGGTCATTCCCTAGTTAACGATCGCCAAATCAATTAAGGAGGCTTTATTGTTTAAAGTCCCCCGTCACAACCTTCAAGCAACATTGTTTTGTCTGAGAGTATAACAGCGATTTCTCTATAACCACCAGCGGGTAGTTGTGTTACACGACCTCGGAAGTGTATGTCAACGACTGATTGTCTGAACAAATCCAGGTATTCCAGTGTGAAATAATAGATCGGATATAATGTTGTGAAATCCCGCTGAGATATCTGCAAACCAGAATCCACATTCTGATCACGCCCCATGAATGTCATCAACCGATGATAAGCACGTGCAACATAATTGTGTTAAAATTCAGCAACACTTCTTCAGGTGGTTCTTGATGTCCATTTATCCTCAAAGAAACTTCATTAACCCCAAGTCAGTCAAACACCACTGGATTTCGTTCCTGCGAATCTACTCTGGCATTGTCCTGAAACGCGATGAACATATGTCGTGGTGCTGACACCCACTGCTGTGATGCTATCTGCCATGTGAATAACCCAGCAACATTACCTTGAATAATCGTTTGAACATTTATTATTAATTCATTATCGTCTCTTCTTGCTATCAGACTAGCAGTTATTTTTGTTTTTTGGGGTTTTTTTTGTTTTTTTTCTGAAAGGGGTGCACCAGACAACTCTGCTAGTTTTTGATATGCAGCTTGATTTATTATTTTACTAACATTTGCCAGCATAACTTCTGTGCTGGGTAATTTTACTGGCTGAGGTCGGACCGCTTGCGGTCTGCGTATTAATCGTGCTAGTCTGTCCTTGATTGCTGAGAATGCTTTACTAGCAACATCACCAACAGCACCAATATCTTTATCACGAACAACGTCAATAGCTTTCATTGATAATTGTTTTGCAATCTGTATTGCTTTTGGGGCTAGCCTTCTGAATAGAACCTGAGCAACATAACCGAGTCCATCTCCGTAGGTAACTTTATATGTACGTAATCGCGAATTTATCACCCTGACCATGATCGGTCCACGTTGAGCATTATGTATGATCATCTTATTTTCTTGTCAGTGATCTAATTGTATACCCTCAGTCACTGCGGTAATCATCGGCGATTTCATCAATGAGGGACTGATAAACATTAATGTCCATGATACCGCCTGTAAATAATCTCTAACAAATATCAGCTGCTTCATTAATGATTTCTGGGGAATTATTGCCGGCTAGTTTTGCACCGATTAAAATTTCTAGTCGTTCAACATCGGCAAGGACGTTGCTGGGGCATGGAGTAATAAGACCACTCCCTCTGGTACCTGTACCAATACCACTTCCAGTGGTGCCGGGGTCAGAACTTGCATCATGCAATTCTTCTTCCTCACCTGTTGTTTTGCCTGCTTTTTTCTTCCCTGCTCTTAATTCCCTTTCTGATTTTACTGTTTCAAGTTGCTG